>OVAN01001870.1:0-37314 GCA_900406275.1 Anastatica hierochuntica | reverse complement strand
ATATATTTTTATATATTTATTATAAATATAAAAATGTTAGGTCGTTCGTTGTTTTTTTTCATATAGCTAAAACTATCTTTTATCCGTACATGCCACATGTTCACATGTCGATATTTGGGAAATCTTCCTTGAATAAAAATCTCTTTAATATGTCGTTTTCAAATATGAAAATGTGTCATATTTAATCTGAATTTGTCCTAATTTATACGTGATCATCTTTATATATCGTAATCATTATTTGTTTATGCATATTACCATTTCTATAATCAAGCCATTTCGATCATTTAAATTAGGGGGCAAGAAATGTCTTCTTGCATATGTGTTCTTATGATCTTGAAGAAATGTCTCTTCTTGTATCTTCTTATGATATTCGTCACACTAGTTGTATCCTCTCTTTTCTTAATTTTGACTTTACTATGTTAACTTGTTAGAATTAGAAGTGGACCTCACCAAAGGACGATATTTTCTTAACCAAATTCAATTGCAACAGTAGACATCGAAGCGATATCTAAATTCAATAGCGTGGATACTATATTACATGAATGCTAGCATTATTGTTTGGACCCTTTTTTAAGTTCATTTCCATCTCTCTTCCTTTAGTTTGATATTGTCGGCTTTGAACCGAAATACCATTACATATTTTTATTGGATTTTTTTCAAAGGATCTCAAACTAAGTGGGGTTGGATTTTAGATTTTCTTTATCTAATATTTCTAATGTGAAATTTGGATTTGTCTCCTATCATAACAATTATGTTAATTACGGGCATTGTATATGCATTTTATGATCTTGTAATATTCTCTTATGCATGTTATGCATAACTTTTTCTTGAATTTTTTATAAAATACATATTTGAGCTTTCTTTAAAAATCTTGGGTTTTTAGGCTTGTTCCATGTCAAGTTATATTTTTACTCTTTTCGCATTTCAGTTTGACCTATGGCTTCTTCATTTATTTTGGATTTGTTCTGTGAGCAGAATTCGGTTTATCTAATTTAAAATATACAATTCAATTTGTAAAGACCAAAAAATTGGTTTCCACTCCAATTCGGATAGTACAATTAGGTTCAATTCGGTTTAAATATCTATTGCTCATGTATGTGTGACGAAGAATCGCAACTTGCTGTGTGACAGCGTGAGACACGGCGTAAGAAAACTCGTTAACCATTTGACGGTGTATTATTATTTCTACAATTTAATTATTAACGATCCAAAGATGATGCAACTTGAAAGCTATTCCATTGTTGTTTAGTTACTATAACTATTAATTTAATCAACCAAAAGATTATTAGTTTTAGAAAAGAAAAATTATTACGCTGATTATATTTTATTTCAACTTATTGTCAAATTATAGAAAGCCAACACCACAAGTTACTTCCACAATTTGGTCTCTATACAAGAGAGAAATTTTAATGAAGATACATAAGGATGAGTGTTATGTGTATATGTGGATCCGAATGTATTTAATCCATGTGTGTGGATTGGCTGACCAAAAGACACAACGGTCCAATGTCACAATCTGTCCTAGAAGTTAACTTAAATTCCAAATTTTATTAGTATTAAAGGACTTAAAATACTATCACTATTGTCCTTAGAGCCTTGGTACGATTCGTACGGCAAAAAAAGGTTAAATTTAGGCTCGATTGATAAGTATGATTATTGGTATTTTTAACAGTTTAGTTTCTATAAATTTCAAACTAACTCATTACTATTTACACAAAATTGTACTATTTATATAAAAAGAATTAACGGTTAGAATATAATACATTGTGCTAGAGTTAATTATTTATTCCTTTGTTAAGTTACTTTTTAATTAAATTGTTTAATAAGTTTCATATAGTAGTACTTTATTTCACGTTGGTCGCATTTAGTTGGAAGCTCAACATCCTATTAGTCACTTTGGTTGACCGCCCATGCCACTACCGTGTACGGTGTAAACACTTTTGGGTTACTTTCACGCAGCTTTGTAACTTTTTTTCTCTCTTTTGATCAATTAGTTACTTCTTTTTTTGATTGATCAACCAGTTACTTCCATTAACTTAAACGATTCGAGGTTGAACAAAAAAACGAAAAAAACCTAAGGGATTACATATACATTAGGTACTTTTGGACATACTCGATAAGTAAATTTATAGGCTAAAACCGTACAAACTTAAATAAATCGATAAATAGGTAAAGATATGAACTCATCAGAGTTTAATAGTGCATCGAAAGAAAAAGAGTTTAGTACTATCTCAATTTCTTCACACGAAAGTACAAGATGGTCATGATAATAAACATCTTTCAAATAGAGGAAATTTGATGAAAAGGTTCTCTCCAAGAAGATGGGAAAAATCATCTCTCATGGTTTGTAACTTACAGATTATTAGTAAAACTCAAAATATATGGTGATCAAAAAGTCTTCTTGGTTGACCAATAAACATAAGGCAGAAAGTGAAAAAAATTAGATCACGTGCACCCCAAACTTTTTTTTTTTTTGTTAAAATGCTTCCCAAAAGTTACATCCGGGAATACTTTTTCCTTTGGTAAAACACATGCGGAATATTTACTATTTACTATTTCGATTCCCATTTGGGGAAGAATTTCTTAAACGAAGAAGCTTATTATATAAAGTTGAATGTGTTTGTGAATTAGAAACGTATGTATAATTATAATTAACGATATTTTGATATGTGTTTTCGTTAACTCAGATTATGACATGTATCAATTTAAAATGTTGATTTTATATAATTTTTTTTAATTACCTAACTCTTAAAAAGACAAAACAATAAAAAGGAAAAAAATATTATTATTTTAAAATATTTCCATAAAGTTTTTTCATTTTATATTCTATATTTTTATTATATTTCTATTTTGTGTCAAGAATTAATGTGAAACTTTAAAATTGTAAAAATGCAAACATTATAATAAACAGTTAAATAATTTTAAATAAAAAAAATATAAAAATGTATTTTTGTATTAATAAAATTGGATCAGTTTTACGCTATATAAAATTTAAAACCTTTTATTTTACTTATATAGTTTATCCAAGTAGTATGTATTCCATATATTTTGATCAAACTATATATTTTGAATTTTCTTTATCATAAAGTACAAGATATAATTTTTGATAATAAAACATATATAATAATAGTAAATATAATTATATTGGTCTTTACTACGTTAATAATCAATATAGATTCTTAATATTATAACTAAAATTTTTAACATATTTTACCCGCATTATAACGTAAAAATTAGTTGTATATAATTGACTTTAAATTTCACCTAGAAATATAAATATAAAAATATAGTTACTATTTCACCTAACTATTTTCTTTCGACTTTATCAGTTAGCTTTTTGTACACAATATAGTTTCCAGCTCTTGTATCAATAGACGTAAGTTATGAAAACATGCAGTAATTATCGTAAACACGGTAATTTTGTTTTCTACATTTTTTGCAAACTCATTTAAATTTTACTTTTGTAGCCGTTGCACTTTGGACTCTATCGCACCTCACAACATTGTCTATTACATGCGTGAATAACTTTTATCCATTAAATATGCGTTTTAAAAGGAATCAATTAGCCCACGTTAAAAAAGGAATCAATTTGTAAATCTTCTTTATTTTAATGGAGTGCTTGTGAGCAGAATAAAAAATTATAATTTAGAATTTATTTTGTTGGTAACATAACTTATGCAGATTTGAACTAGTATAGATACTTACATATAACCAAAATTGTTACATTCAACTATATATATATATATATATGCCGTGGTTCATATAATTTAGGTCTTTAACGAAAGATGAATGTGGATATATCACCATGTATATTATTGGACCTCGGTTCAATAATATACGTATACATAAAGTAAGAAAGCTAAAATATATAAATTATATATATATATATATAATTACTTGTAGATATTACGACATACAAGAGACACACACTCATGTATACGACATATTTGCTTGATTACAAAATATAAAAGAGAAAGTTAAGGTTATATATATATTGATATATATTTCATATGTCGTGGTCTCTTTCATAAAGCCAAAAGATAGGACAAAAGGGTTATATTTTCTAATATGTTCGGTCTAATTACGTCTTTTATCATCTCAATGAGCCATGTTCTTTAACTTGCCTTTGTTTCTACTTATCAATTCTTGACCGACTTTACTCGCATACTTAACTAATAATAATGAAAAAATTAGTCGAAGCATATTGCTATAAAATTAAAACACTTCGGCGGAAAAAAAATATGTGAAATTAAAATTCTAAATTGAAATTCATAGACTCTCTTCATGATTTTTTTTTTTTTTGTTAAAGCTCTGTTCATGATTCTTTCAAATTGTTATTTTATGATTAAAAGATTCAAAATATATGGATCCTTAATCTTTCAATATCATACCAAACAAGATATTTGCCAGATCGAAATCGTAATCTCTTTGAGGTTTACCACTAGAACAACACTTCACTTCGTTAATTTTTATCTAAATTTTTTATCGGCACTATCCTCAATTTAAAAAAAAGTCAAAATGCTACTCCGTTTTGTTGGTCAAACCATTTTAAGTATTCGACCTTCCTTATCGTGAAAAACAAAAACCTCATTATTGAGGAAGGGTTTGATAATTTTTAGAACATGGTCGGTGACTCGATGCTAAACTTCTACTTGGTTTACTTAGAAAGTAAAATTAGATTCTTCACACACACACACATATATTTATATATGTATAATCATGATTTTTATCAAAATATATAACTACATATATTTTTTCCGATATATAACTACATATTTATAATATTTATCTTGAAGGAGAAATAAAGAGAAAAAAGGTTGGTTCAAGTGGATTCACACATCACAAGATTTAGTGGATTTACATATTATCCAAAACAGAGAAGCAATAGCATAAGTAGCAATTATTTTGTAAGTAGACATTACACGTGGCCAGGAATGATTGGAAGTTTGTGTCTGTCATGTACGTAAAGTGACAGATCCTTAAAGCCATTAGATTCTTCTTCTTCTTCTTCGTATAACAGGTACGTAACGGTGCCGTTAGATTAGGTGAAATCCCCTCAAAGCCCAGCTCGGCATCCAATGAGAATTTCACACTTCGGTTTATTAAAATAATTACTTAACGGCGTTAGAATCTCACAACGGAATATAATCAAAATGAAGGCATTTCTTTCAAAAAAGTTACTGACCATATTTTTTTGTTTGATCAATAAGACAATTACCCTTTTTTAGCCAATTAAATTGGTAACATGGGAAACCAATACCAACAATTACTAGAATAAGTTTTTGACAATTTTTGCAAAAATAGCTTGTTCAAACAATGTTATATTCATTGTTGCAAAATAGCTCCTGTAGGAATCCGGATCGTGTCTCAGTCCCATGTCAAATTAAGAGAAAAATAGAACTACGTAAGACTCGATTTATAGAGACATAGTAATGTGATAAAAGCAAATGATTGATTTGACTAATTATATTATCAAGATGACTTAGACCCCGTTCGTTTCTTTATTCAGCAAGTTCATCCAGATGATCCATCCAAATGATTCTGCATGATGTTCGTTTCTTTTTTTGTTCGCTCATTTGGATGATTCATCTGAATGCTCTGTTCGTTTGCTCATCCAGATGGATCATCTGAATGATTATAATAATAAAAAGACTAAAATACCCTTGTTTTAGTATAACCATATATTTTTTTAGTTTTTTAATCGGATGAATAACGTAGACTTTTATTTCACAGTGTTGGTGGAAAAATGCGTTTTGCGCTTTTGATCCGAAAATACGATTTTGTGGTTTTTGCAAAAAAGGATGATTTGCGGTTCTGGCATAAAAAGTGATTTTGCGGTTTTTGCGGGAAAATGTGATTTTCCGGTTTTGGCGGGGAAAATGTGATATTACGGTTTGGCGGAAAAAAATGTGATTTTACGGTTTTGGCGGAAAAATACGATATTACGGTTTAGGCGAAAAAATACTATTTTGCGGTTTAGGTGAGAAAGTAAGATTTTGCGGTTTTGGCGGAAAAATACGACATTCCGGTTTAGGCGGAAAATGTGATTTTGCGGTTTTGGCGGAAAAATGAGATTTTCGCGATTTTGGCGGAAAAATGTGATTTTGCGGTTTTGGCAGGAAAAATGTGATTTTGTGGTTTTGGTGGGAAAATGATATTTTTGCGGTTTTGACGGAAAAATATGATGTTGCGTTATGGTAGAAAATGTGATTTTGTTGTTTTGGCGGGAAAATACGATTTTTCGGCTTTGACAGGAAAATGTGATTTTGCGGCTTTGGCGGTAAAAATGCGATTTTACGATTTTGGCGAAAAATACGATATTGCAGTTTTGGCAGGAAAATGTGATTTTGCGGTTTTGGCGGAAAAATGTGATTTTGCGGTTTTGGCGGAAAAATGTGATTTTGCGGTTTTGGTAGGAAAATGAGATTTTTGCGGTTTTGGCAGAAAAATATGATTTTGCGGTTTTGGCAAGAAAATGTGATTTTGCGATTTTTACGGAAAAATATGATTTTGCGTTTTTGGTTGAAAAATGTAATTTTGGGTATGTGATTTATGGTTTGACTCTAATTTTTCATTTTGCTTAGGGGTATTTTGGTCTTTTATGTTTTTGGATGGATCATCTCCATTCAAATGATCCGATTAGGATCATCCAAATTTTTTAAAAATTTGTGTGTATTTTACAAAGTCATTCAGATGATCCATTTGGATGATGTTTAGTTATGCACTATACGAACATCATTTCGATGGATCATCCAGATGGGTCATCTGAATGAGAAAACGAACAAGCTCTTATTGTTTTAGTCACTATCCTAAGATAACTCCACAATTAAGTGTGTTTGTGCTGGAAAAGTATTAGATGAGTGATCTTCAGAGAAGTGATTTTTGGAATTATGCGAGCGAGGACAAAGCACGAGAAATATGGTTTGATGGTGTACATGGACAACAAATCAACTCTTTAAAACCTCCCAAAATAACGCTCCTAATCCTCGGACAAGGTGAACTCGCAGATTTGGAGTAAAATGCCAAAGCACACAAAAAAACCGAATGGAGGTGTTACATACTGATGGGTCTCAAAATCCAACTTCGAACCGAGGTGCTCAATTTGCATTGTAAATGTTGGAAAAAGTAATGATTTTATTCAATAAACCGTGTCACAATGTAACACGATATAAGAGCTAGTGTAATACAATATCAAAGCTTGTTTTTATGTCAAAAGTGTGAAAATCGATCCCCTTCCTTGTGGCCTCCCTTCTCCTTTTATCAATGTCGAGCATGTTGTAACTGTTGCTAGATATTTCCCGGAGAATCTTCCTTCATCAATGTACCAATTAATGTCTCTCGATTTTGTTGACTATGTTGTTAATTCAGAGATATGGACATTCTTTTCTTCTGCGACACATACCTCTTTTGCACCCCCTTTTATTTTACTATGGGCCTTCGCAGCCCATCTTCCACTTCCGGTTCAATGTTCTAGTTATTCAAACCGGATTTGGTAGAGTGGAATCCACCTCCATCAAGAGCACCCCTAAAGCTCATCAAGAAAAGTTAATTAGAGACCCTAGGAGTTGGATTGTTAAGCAATTTTTCCTGGAGAGGTTTGGAAATTTGGAAGAATTGAATCTGGTTTGAATATTTAGGCTTTCTAGTGGGGATCTGGTTTCCTTTTTTGGTTTGCTTGCAAAAAGATTTGATTGGACTCTGATTTGATTCAGGTTGACATGAGTTGCCTTTTCTAAGTCGGGTTTCTATGACTTGACCAATTTCTCATAACCCAATTTTGGAAAGATTTGATTTGGTGTAGATCCCACCATTGTCTCCACTCTCCATGTAATCCTTGATACTCATGCCATTTAAAACCCAAACTCTACGCCTCCCTCTTCTTCTCAACGTTTCAGTTGTCTCCATCAAAAAGGTTTGTTTTCTCTCTAACTCTCTTACTTCTCTAATCTTATTTGTTTTTCTTTTTCCCCTTGTGAATTCTTCTTCTATTCTTCCTGCGATTTCGTTGCCTTTCTTCGCTGCAAACCTAAATTCTGCAACTTTCGACCATGGGTCCTGAAACCCTAGTTACGCGTCGGAGAAATTCGCTGTCTCCTTCTCCTCTCTCTGTCGTTCGGCCTGACAACGCTCTAGGGACCTCCGGTGAAAGGTCGTTCCTGATCGATGAGCCTATTGATCTCCCCTTCTTCTGCACGGACCCGATACATGTGGGGAAGAGGGAGGTCTCGCCACCGCTATTGATGATGATGACTCCTCTGTGGAGAACCGCCGCACCATTGTTCATGTTGTTCTGGTGGCCATTATTCCACTGGTGAACGCTCCTGTCGCCGCTCCGACTACGAGAACTGCCAGGTCCCTCCAGACGCTAAGGGAGGAATTTGACATTCCCGATAATGTTGTGTTCCTACTTCCTACTCCCCAGGAAAGACCCTGGACTCCTCCTCCCAGCTACTTCTGCATCTATGAATCATTCATTAGAAGATGTCGTTTGTGGTTCCCCCTTCCTCACATTTTGATGGCCTATTGCCATTGTCATCACATCGCCCTCTCCCAACTGACCGTGGGCGGAATCAGGACCATCGTCGGTCTCTTTGTCCTCACCGCGGAGATCAACCTCAAGTTGGAGGTCCAACTCCTTGAGCGCTTGACATCCTTCAAGAGTATCAACAAGAAGCACGAGGTTTACTACATCTCTGGAAATCCCCAGCTCGTCACCCTCCCAGACAGTAAAATTGACTTCTGGGAGAAGGCCTACTTCTACGTGCAGGCCAATACCAACTCCCTACCTGCAATTTTTTCTAGATCAGTCTATAGGGACTGGAATTTTGATGCGGATAGGCGACCCGCTTAGGTCATCTTTTGTTTATCTTCATTTGACTGTTTTACTAATGTCATCCTTTATTTGTTTCAGTTCGTCCAACTGCGGAGAAAGCCAAGGACTTCCCGATCCTGAATGATAATCTAGCAGCTCTCCGAGCTATCAGAAAGCGTCGTTGGGTTAACTTCAACGCCACCTGCATATTTGCTATCATCGCCACTCTAGCCGCCAAGGAGTGCGACCAATCCTCTCCTCCCTCTAAGTCTCATGTTCCACTCCGCATCTAATCTCCTCCTCCAATGGTGCGCCCCACCGTTCAACTACCCAATCTGGAGCAGAGAGCTGCTGATGCAGCCCGCATGTAGGCTGAAAAAGACAAGGTCGAGAGTGCTCAAAGGGCGGCGGGCCAGCAACATAAGGAGGCCTCTACTACGGAAAAGGGTGATCCTCCGTCCACTGCTATAGCCCAGGAAACCTCCCACGGAGGCTCTGCTTCTGTCGAGGGTGCTTACACCTCTCCTCCTTCTGCCACGTTAATTTCTCCTCCTCCGAGCTTCGTGACCCGTCCTTCCCCTGTCTCTGCGAAGAGCGCTACTTTGGCCAATGTCAAGGTTGTTGGTGACTAGAGAAAGGACAGATGAACGTCATTTTAGGCTGATAGGGAGCTCACGCCCTGTAAGGAGGCCCCATCACTTGTTGTCGTTGGGAAAGATCGACAGTCTTGTGACTCGAGTTCCAAGAAGAGAGCTCATTCTTCATCATTTGTCATCCCTTCTAAAAAGCTAAGGATCAAGGACAAAGGGGCTTCCGACCATAGGTCAGGGGAAGCCAAGGTCTCCGACCAGCGCATCTTCCAAGGAGACAGGTCAGTTTAGCATCAGATCCTCCTAGAAGCGAGAGTTATACCAGAGGGTGTTCCTTAGTGTCGCGATCCCTGCCTCGTCGCTCACTGCGATGTTGAAAATTACTGATTTGAACCTAGCTACGAACGATCCTAAAGATTCGTCCTTCTTTTGCGACATGGTCCAGAGGTCGGCATCTGAAGCTCCCTTCTCGATGTACATCGAATAATTCTTAATGAAGGCGGTTGATAATTCATTAAAGTTGTCAATGGTATTAGCCTTCAAGCGCGAGAACCAGTTAAGGACAGCTCCCGACAGGTTTTTGACGAAGAGCTGGCAGTACTCGACATCCTTGTTATCTTCCCCGAACTTGACTTTGCCATTGCGATGCAAAATGCCGTCATGTGAGCTCGGGGGTTCGTTTTCCCTTCTTAGGACGCAATCTTAAGCTTGATGCTAGGGATGGTCACGCTTATGATGCGGTGTGTGAATGGGGTCTTTTGTGTTTTCTCTATCACTTTGTCGAATTCAGGTGCCGAGCTGGTTGCTTTGTGAATTCGGGATTGCATTGTTCGGAGTTTGGTCGTTGCTTGGGCGAGGGTTTGTCTCAGCGATAAGAGCTCGGCGTTCGTCTGCATGTGTGCTCCTTCCAAGTTGGATTCTTGCCGCCCTGGTGTGCGACCATCGCTTGATCTCCGGTCGTTGTTTGTTCCGTTATGGTCAGGTCAGGTAGCTGGATCTCGTAGTTCCCGAGGTGATGGTGATGACAAGGAGTTTAACCTTGCTTGTTGAGCAGCTTGGGTTTGAGTCAACTCCTCCAACATCTCCCTTGATTGTCGTTCTTGTGCCTCTAGCCTTTTGTTCGTCTCCACGAGAAAGGCGAAAATTCCCTGCATATTCTCTAGCAGTTGAGCCAGCGCCTCTTACACGTTGACCATCTGAGCTGCCGGATCTTGGGCCCGACCTCCTGTCTCCACGTCCCTTCGCTGATTGGTGTTCGTGCCATCGCCAATCAACGGTGGTGGTGGTGTGCTATCACCCGTGTTCTCTTCGTTGTCTCCAGACATGATTTCCTCAAATCACCAAAGAAAAATGATCGGGTAAAAGTGGAACAGAACTAAGTACAGATTTACTTGAGGTTCAGTTGTGGAATTCAAATGTAGCGGAGAGGAATCCACCCTCTTTCTAGCGCCAATTGATAGATCTTAAATCCAACTCCGAACCGAGGTGTTCAATTTGCAATGAAAATGTTGGAAAACGTAATGGTTTTATTCAATAAATCGTGTCACAGTGTAACACGATATAAGAGCTAGTTTAATACAATATCAAAGCTTGTTTATATGTCAAAAGTGTGAAAATTGATCCCCTTCCTTGTGGCCTCCCTTCTCCTTTTATCAGTGTCGAGCATGTTGCAATCCCTGCTAGATATTTCCCGGAGAATCTTCCTTCATTAATATACCAATTAATGTTTCCCAATTTTGTTGACTTTGTTGTTAATTCAGAGATATGAGCCTTCTTTTCTTCTACTGCCTATATCTCTTTTGCGGCCCATATCTCTTTTGCACCCCTTTCTATTTTACTATGAGCCTTCGCAACCCATCTTCCACTTCTGGTTCGATGTTCTGGTTATTCAAACCGGATTTGGTAGGGTGGAATCCACCTCCATCACATAAAATTTTTTAGCTTTTGATACAATGTCATAAACAATGTTAATTGAAACATGGAACAATCATAATATATGGGAACTTCCAAAAGTGTAGCTTGTGTTGTGTGTGTGTATTTAGGAAGAATGCTAAGATAGATTATAACTCAACCCGTTGAATTTCTAGCATTTTTTACTAACAAAAATTTATTGAAACACAGAGATTCAATGCGTACGTCTGTCTCTAGCTAGACCTATTTTTGGCACAAAAAGGCTATTCTATTACTCAAACTTGAGGTGGTGTGGCAAGTCACACTGGAATAGAACAACCAACAAACAAAAAATAGTAGAATGTAGTCTAGCTAGGCAAGCCAGGAGGTCTGCCTTTGAATTCAAAAGTCATGGAACAAAAGATAACTTGAAGAACGGGAAAGAATTCTTCGCACTCTCAAACTCCTTAAGTTCTGTCGCAAATTTTGGCCAGTCAGTGGGATTTGCAATCATATTAATAACATCTCGGCTATCAGTGCCAAACTCATGAACCGAAGAATGAGCCGCCATACTCTGCATCACCCAGATCAAAGCTTCAATCTCTGAATGGAGAGACGACATCCTTCAAACTTGATTGCAGGAACCCATCAGGGTACAGTCGTCGGTGACAACAAATAAAGACCATACCAAACCACTATGAATATTGGACAACTTCCAAGAGCCATCCACTAGGCAAACATTACGCAAAAATAAGGTTTGCGTCTCTATCCCCCGGTTCTCTGTCTCATGCGATCCCAAAATGCTCTGCGAGTCAATCTCATGGGCTGCCTTCCACGCCCGCCATTCAGAGATGGCATGACTAACAATGTCTAAAGCGTCTCTCGTAATACCCTGGAAAAGCTTCTCATTTCGTGCCTTACAGATAAACCAAAGGATCCAGGGGTAGGACACATGCTCTTCCATACCCTCACCCTCCTGTCTCCAGAAAAGGTAAGTCATATTGCTATAGATGCTAGTTGTCAGAAATTCCCCTGTTGCCAACATGGAGGGGACCAAAGCCCAGACATGAAGTGCAAAGTGACACTCAAAAAAGCGTGAAAAAACTGATTCCTCTGAAGCCCCACAGCGCGGACAAAGGTCCGCACAATTTATTCATTGACTTACTAAGTTATGAGTCACGGCCAGGTAGCCGGATAAAATCTGCCACAAAAGATGACGGATCTTATGCGGAGCATTTATCTTCTACACATAACTCTTTAGGGCATTGAGACTTGGTTCATCGTATTCCACATTCTTGGTGGTTAACTCCCGTGCAACCCGATAGCCAAATCGAACCGTATACTGACCTGATTTAGTAAACTGCCAGCAAAAATTATCTCGATGAAATGATTGTGTTATAGGTAAACTCCTGATCAGAGGAATGTCTTCGGGCTTCATAAATTGTTCTAGCTTTTGTAGGTCCCATTGCCTAGAATTCCTATCGATAAAATCACTAGCAACCATCAACGGATGTGCCATAGGGACTCTCGCCCTCGCTGGTCTAGCAGGCCTCGTCGGGATCCAAGGATCCTCCCACACTCTGGTAGTAAGGCCAGAGAAAATCTTCTTTCGAATACCATTGAGAAGCAGAGGCTTGGATGCCAGAATGCTCCTCCATCTGTAAGAAGGATTGTCCGCGTCAGGGGCTCGTAACGGAGTAGAATACTTATAGTACCACCCTCTGAGAACCCTTGTTAAGAGGGATTACGGAAATCTAATGAGGTGCCATAAATGTTTAGCCAAAAGAGCCAGATTGAATTCATGGAGAGTACGGAACCCTAACCCCCTTCCGCCCTCGGGGCACATAGTTTATCCCAAGTCACCCAATGAATACCCCTACGAGAAGGATCAGAACTCCACCAATACCTTGCTACCACACTCGTTATTTGATCGCAAGTATCAAGTGGCAGAAGGAAGTTGGACATGACGTACGTCAGTAAAGCTAAGGCGGTCGCTTAAATAAGAATCTCCTTACCTCCCTTTGGTAGCCATTTAGAAGACCACATATTCGCTCGACTCTGTAAACGATCCCTAATGAAGGCGAAGACTTTACATTTAGAACCACTCAAATCCTCTAGAATACCTAAGTAGGTACCCAATCCTCCGTCATTCTAGATACCCAGGATGGTCTTCAGATTCCCTCTAACAGCATCAGAAACCTTTTTGCCAAACATAATCGAAGATTTGTCCAGGTTGACACACTGACTTGATGCTTTGTCATACAACTCTAAAATTCGCATTATCTCCAAACATTCATGGGGCTCTACCTCGAAAAAAAAGAGATCATCGTCTGCAAACAGAAGGTGGGACACTGGAGGACTAGCCCGCGCTACTCTCATTCTGGTTATGCGTCTCTGCCACTCCGCCTCTTTTAGAAGGCCAATGAGCACTTTCATACATAGTATGAAGATAAAAGGAGACAAAGGGTCTCCTTGTCGCAACCCTCTCGCGGGCGTAATATGGCCACGAGGTTGACCATTGATCAAAACTCGGTAAGATACGGATCTAACGCACAACATTATTCACCCTATCCATTTCTCCGCAAACCCCATTTTCCGCATCATTGCCTCTACAAAATCCCACTCCACGCGATCATAGGCTTTACTCATATCCGTTTTGATAGTCATGCGCTTCTGTTTCCCAGCGGGGTTTGTCCGTAAGCCATGAAACATCTCTTGGACCACCAAAATGTTATCAATGATCAATCTCCCAGCGACAAAGGCCGACTGGGTCTCAGATATGAGATGGGGTAGAAATCTCTTCAATCTTTGACATAGTTGTTTCGAAATTATCTTGTAGCACACGTTACAGAGACTTATAGGGCGAAACTCTTTCATCTCCAAAGGCAAATCTTTTTTAGGAATGAGACAAATGTTCGTCTCATTTAAACCAGGCACAATGATATTTTCCGTCAAGAATTTATTGACCGTAAAGATCACATCTTGCTTGACAGTATCCCAAAAATGTTGATAAAAAAGAGCAGTCATCCCGTGTTAGCTAGACCTAATTAAGTAGTATGTAAAGAATAAAACATATTTTGAAACTTGTTTGCAAAAAAAAAAGCAGCAGACCAAAGTAAAATAAAATAAAATAACGGATCAAAAATAGACTACTACTAACTAATGATAACTCTTTTTTTTTTTGGTCAGACTAATGATAACTCTAAACATCAAAAATTCAAAAGAGAATTGTTATTCCGTAACCTAAAATGGACATAATTGCCTGCTAATTTTGACATAAGAGATATTCCATGTAAAACTTTATGTAATTTCCTAGTCAAGTATGTTTTTAGGAAATAGTGAGAAAAAACTATTTATATGCTTTTGTCCCCACAGAGGTAACTACAAAAATATGGAATGTAAATATTTGAAGAAAAAATGGCAACTTTTTGTTTCAAATATCACAACATTGACCGAGACAATGTGATCACCAAAAACAAACATGTTAGATCTAGAAATACATGGCATTTTTGTAGATGAACTTGCGCATTGAAAGATCATTGTTAATAGTATATGTTCAAATACCATGACAATTTTTTTAGCATTGTCGATTATGTAGATTCATACATGATCTCCACCAAAAGTTTTCTATCAAGCGCATACCTCTTCATTGTAAGAGGACCAGCATGAAGAGTGGAAAAAAGGGTTCTAAGACAAAGAAAAAATGGCCAATGCTAGGTTACTTTTAGACGTTGTAGGATAAAAACCTAAAAGAAATATATATTCTAATCATAAATAATTTGTTAGTTCATATGTACATATGATTTGTGGTCAATTTTTTCCATGAGAGTGTCACGTCATCATATGTCATGGTGACAAATGTCCTTATGACTTTTGAAATTCTTCATTATTTATTCTTCCACTAAATAAAATTTATCATGATTAATTGTACATTTTTAAGAGTTTAATTATAATTTAACAAAATTTTATAGACAATTCAAAGAGATATCTCATCTATATGTGAAAAAATATTTTACAAATTTTAATGTTTTTCATAATTTCACCATTATTTATATATTTTCTTTTTTTATTCAATAAATTATAAATCCATGAAGAAAATGAGTTCTAATAAAAGCAAAACCGTTTGTCTAATATAAATATATTTCATGATATTTGATAATGAGTAAATAATTGAAATATATTTTGAGAGTTGAGCCATAAACGAAATATGCATTATTAAATCCTTATTGGTAATTAATTTATGTATTTTAATTTTAGGAAAAATATATTTATATTTTTATCTTAATGACGTAGAATTCTGCTAAACATACTAGTGTTACCTTAAGTTTCCAACAAAAAATGTAGTTAATAATTTTAGAATTAAATCTGCGCGCACGCGCTGGTTCATCGGATATCATGGTGACATTGTCCCTTAGTTATGAATATGACTTGCAATTATTCACTATTCTTTCATTAATATAAGTTATTATGGTTAATTGTACATCATTAAGAATTTACTTATAATTTAATAAACATCTACTATATTGACTCTTCCACTCCGACAATAACGTTGATATTTTCTACGTTAATGAATTATTTTACTGCAAAATATTTAGTTATTTACACCAACAATTTAAAAAAACTCAAAACACATAACTAGTCTTTTATAAAAGAGGGACAATACTAAAAGTGAGAGAAATTAACTTGAAGTAAAAAACAGAGATGTGATATCGTGAACTCATGAGGAAAGTTTTATTCCTGCAACTATAACTTCTATTGCAATCTCATAGTAATGCGTTATACAAACTCAACAATTTTAGTTTATCTACTTAATTATAATATTGTTTGTTACTATTTCACATGTATATTTTGGTAATTTTAAGGAGTTAGTAATTCTTACTTTTAGTATCTTCTATCTTTAACAATAATGTACGCGTGAAAAGATACAATACATATATTTAGTGTTTTTCATATTTTTCGATGTTATCTATATATCTTTCTTTTTATTCAATAAGTTATAAATCTAAGACGAAAATGAATGCCAAGAAAAGGAAAATCATTTGCTTAATATAAACAGATTTCATGATATTTGATTATCAATAAATAAATAAAATAGGTTTTTTAGAGTTGAGTCGTAAACTAAAAATGTAACATCAAGTCCTTTGGGTAAATGGATTATATCTTTTAATTTTAGAAGAATGTATCTTTATTTTTGTCTTAATGATGTAAAACTCAGTTAAATGTGTTAATACTAGCTTAAGTTTTCAAAAAAAAACTATAGCTAATAATCTTGGAGATTCTATCTAACGAACCAAAACTCGCACGTATGTGCGGATACTCATCTCGTTAGTTTAAAGTGATCTTAAGTAAGAGGGAAAAAAATAAAGTTAATCTTGTTCTAACAAAAAAAATTATATATGTGGGCTAAGGAACTAGTATTAGATATCTAAAAAATATATATGTTTTGTAAACAGAAGAAATATTTCAAGCATATTATTATGTTGTCCAATTATGTTAAATTAGTTAAGAAAAATGAGTACTTTCTTATTATCTTCCCACTTTAAAACCAAATGCATACTACCAAATATTATCTCACTGTTTCAAAACTGAAACATAATTATGGGAGTTTCATCTAGTTATTGAAAACTAATGTCAATAATCTTAGATATAAAAAAAAATTAAAATTAAAATCAATCTTATTTTAACAAACAAAAAATTAATTTTGTATATACCGGCCCACAAACTAGCATTATATCTAAAAATATATCTCCATTTTGTAAACAGATGAAATATTTCAAGCATATTATTATGCTATTCAATTGTGGAATTGCTTTAATATTGCTCTTCTATGTTTTAGCTACAAATCAAATATACAGTTTATTGTATGCAGAAATTATATTTGCAGGCGAGTAAAGTTGGTATAAAAAGTCAATTTCTAATCCTCTGGACAAATTTTCAGAGCAACTTGTTGTTTCCACGGAAACATATTACTATTAAATATTTACTTTGTTGCATATAACGGCTAAAATTGTTGGGTCCAAGTTCAACATGCATAACTTTTTTTTTCCTGCCACAATAGAATTATATTTTGTTATCTTATTCGATAAGAAATCTGTTTTACATTACAGTATAGAGAAGAAATTAAAATGTATTTTAATTTAGTGACTTTGAATTTAAGGAATGTCTTTGTGAGTAAATGTTTATGTCACTTGACCAATGGTTTCAGAGAAGTAAATGTAACTTTAAATTAATAATTAAAACTGCTTTGGAATTTCTTGATCCAAGAGATTGCTTTATTTAAAAAAATTAAGTTATTTTTCTCTGAGCTCGCAGATATATCAGAAAAAAAAGATTAATTAAAAAAAGTAAAACGAAAAAACAAGTAACTACTAACGTTTTGCTTAACGAGTCGCAGGACGGCATGTGAGGCCGTACATGGTGCAGGATTATCTGGTACGTCTAAAATATGTTTACTTTTTATAAATAAAAATCAAAGTAAACAAATATATCTGATTTGATTGGACTGTTTACAGATATTTCAAAATTATCTTTTGGAAACTTGCTATAAACTACCTTTATCATTACAAACTTTATGTAGAGATATTTGTAGCGTTTTCAAATTCAAACAAAAAACAAAAAAAAATTAGCGAGGCTAGCTAAGAGCAACTCCAACCATAATACCAAATTTGGTATCGAGAAAACACTAAATTTGATGTTTTGGTGTCTTAGTTTTTTTCAACTCCACCCACAACACCAAATTTCACACTAAAAATAATATTCTCTATTATTATATTACTAGATTTAAGATTCTTTTTATTTTTTAATAGTTTTGATAAATACTAATTATTTTCATAATTGATTAACTATAAATAAATATAAGATTTAACCACGTTTTATGACCCGAAGAAAATTACAATGCATAACTTAGTTATAGGAGCCGGAAATGATTTTTTCGGATATTAGAATATTGTTTAAATTTATATTATGTCTTTATACGTACTTTTTGTGTATTTTGCTACATTTTGTTTTTATGTGTGTTTGGTTTTAATTATGAAATTTCATATTTTTAGTGTTTAATTGATCTTTAATAAATTATGTATTTTTATTTTAATTAATTTTTATATTAATATATTTTCTAAATAAATATTTCAAGTTAATTACAAATAATTTATATTATAAAAATAAATTAAAAAATATTTGAAAGATAATGATTTAATCATGTTTTAATTAATTGTTAAACCAAAATTTAAACATATTTTTTAAACAAAACAACAATAAAATAATATTATTATTTTTTAGTGTTTTGTGAATAGTATTATACCAAATGTGGTGTAACACTATTCACAAAAACACTAAAACATTGGTGTTGGGATTTTCCGTCCCATTGGGAAGAGCACATAACACCAAATTTGATGTTATACCGTGCCATTGGAGTTGGCCTAGTAACTTACTCTTTTCGTTTTCGAAACTCTCATTTTATCAGTTTTTTCCTTGTTATATAATATTATATTTTTATAAATTTTAAGGTATTTTTGATAGTAATAAATTGTAAACTTTAAAAAATATTAGTTAAAAATATATAAATTATTGATTGATTGTTTCGTTTAGTTAGATAAGTAATTATCTTTATTGCTAGACATTTTATTGTATCTTTTATTCCTGTTGAAAAGTATATAAAATGTGACTTTCGAGAAAGAAGGGAGTAAATAATTTTGATTTTTGGTATGTTAAATTCAAATTTCTGACTATATTATAATACTGATTTTGATTTCAGTTTATGCTATTTAAAAAAGATTAATTTACAAAAATACACTTAAAAGGAAAATTTTTTTTACATTTACACTTGTCTTTTAATGGTTCTCAAATATACACCTTCTATTTGCACAAAAGTCGAAAATGCCTTTTTTATCTTTTAAGAAATAGGGTTTAAAGTTTAGGGATTATGGTTTAGGGATTATGGTTTAGGGTTTAACTGTTAGGGTTTAAGGTTTAGGGCTTAGAGTTTAGGGTTTAAGGTTTAGTGATTAGGGTTTATGGTTTAGGAATTATGGTTTAGGGTTTAACGTTTAGGGTTTCTTTTAGTCTAGGGGTATAATGGTCTTTTTCATTAAAAAGAGAGGTGTAAAAATAAAAAATTTTCAAGGAGGGGTATTTTTGAAAAACAGACAATACAAAGGTGTATTTTTGTAAGTCTCCCTTTAAAAAAACACTAGTAATTGGATCATCGTACGTTTAATGAATTTATTAAATATGTACTCATTCCTTCTGGTTCGCAAAAATTGTCAGTCTAACATTTCTTCACACATATTAAGAGAACTGTAAAAAAATCTTACATGTCTTTCATTAATACTTAAAAAAAAAATTTTCTCCAATTAATACATTAAAACAGCGAGGTTAAAACCAGAATTTTTCTTATAAATTTGCATCGAAAATGTAAACCGACACTCTGTGAAACAAAATTAAAACCTCAAAACGACATTTTTTTAAAAATGGATGAGGTATAATATGTAATCTTTTGTATTTCGAATGTCTTTCAGTGAACCTATTATAAGACTATAAATACAAAAAGTTGTTGAGGTTGTTGCACTATACTATTCTAGCCTAGAGAAGTGGAGCAGAATGTTGACACATTCTATCACCCTCCCTCGGTCTAATCATTTGGCGAACGAACGGATATACTGGCTTTGAATTCATTGAACAACGAAGATGGAAGGCCCTTAGGGAATATATCCGCGTACTGAGACGAAGAGGGGACATGAAGCACACGAACAAAACCCATAGCAACTTTCTCTCTCACAAAATATATGTCGACTTCAACAAGTTTTGTGCGTTGATGCTTTACCGGATTGCTGGATAAATAAACGGCGCTGACATTATCAAAATACACAAGCGTTGCGAAGGTGATAGGGCAATGAAGCTCAAGAAGAAGGTTCCTTATTCAGCACGTTTCAGCAACCGCATTGGCAACTCCTTTGTACTCTGCCTCAACACTTGACCGAGAAACCGTTTGTTGCAGTTTAGAAGACCATGAAATTAGATTATTACCGAGAAAGATGCAGTAACCAGAGGTCGGACGACGCGTATCGGGGCAGCCAATCCAATATGCATCTGTGTAGGCGGTTAGAGAGGTGGACTTCGAACAGAAAAGCTGAAGACCATGATCTATGGTTCCTTGCAAGTAACGTAAAACACGTTTGAGTGCTTGAAGATGAAGCTCGCGCGGGTCATGCATGAAAAGACAGAGTTGTTGCCCAACATATTGAATGTCCGGTCGTGTCAAAGTGAGATACTGTAGAGCTCCGGCGAGACTACGATACGCCGTCGAGTCACTAACACGTTCACCACAATCTTGTGAAAGTTTTGACTTGAGATCAACGGGTGTAGAGCTCGGTTTGCAGTCACTCATTTGAGCCCGAGAGAGCAAGTTTTTGGTGTAGACATATTGCGATAAAAACATGTCGTCCTTGTTATAGTCGACCTTTATTCCCAGAAAAAATTTTAGTCACCCTTCATCGGACATCTCAAACTCGTGCTTGAGTAGAGAGACGAGAGTTTGACGTAGCTTAGCTGTGGAAACAGTTAGGAGAATATCATCAATGTACAGAAGTATATAAGCACGATATGAACCTTTGTCGTACACGTATAATGAAGTATCACTTGGGCTTTTAACAAAACCGAGCTTGGCAACGAATTTTGAGAATCAATCATTCCATGCACGAGGAGCCTGTTTGAGACCGTACAAGGCTTTGTCGAGTCAGCATACACGAGTTGGCTTGGATTGGTCGACCATACTAGGAGGTTGGTGCATGCATGTACACGGTTTCCTCGAGATTGCCGTGTAAGAAGGCGTTCTTGACGTCTAAATGATGGATATCCCAGTCACGTACATGAGCGACATGAATAACAGATTGAACGGTGATAGGTTTGACAACAGGACTGAACGTCTCGTCATAGTCCAATCCGTGTTCTTGTGATTTGCCGTTAGTGATGAGGTGTGCCTTGTAGCGAGACAAAGAGCCATCTGCATCATATTTATGCTTATACAACCACATGGAGCGAACAATATTAGCATTAGGCGGTCTAGGTACTAAAGTAAACGTCTTACTCTTAATTAAAGCATCGTACTCATTAGTCATAGCGAGATTCCAGTTCGGGTCGGTTAAAGCTTTTAAGTGACTGTTTGGAATTGGAGAAATGGTAGAGGTATGAAGAGAGAGTATAGAATGTTGCTTGTGAGTGCCATCTTTGCTCTGAGTCGTCATAGGATGACGAGGAGGCTGAGTTGATGCAGGAGGAGGCACGGGAAGTGGAGCAGTGGTTGTGGACGAAAGAGATATAATGTTTGGTGATGGTGAAGAAGAGCCTTCAAGAATAGACCGGAACAAGGGAGATGGTTCAGAAACTGTTTCGAGTAAGTGATAAGTGTTTGGAGAGGAGGGGGTTTGAGCTGCCGGATAAATTTTTTCATCGAAAGTCACATGCCTTGATATAATGATTTTGCGTGTCTTTAAGTCTAGGCAGCGGTAACCTCGATGATTGGTAGGATAGCCAAGGAAGAGACAAGGTGATGACCGGGGGGAAAGTTTATGAAGAGAGGAATGGTTGATGTTTGGGAAACAAAAGCATCCAAAAGTTTTAAGGGGATCATAGGTAGGGACTTTGTTAAAGAGACGAAGGAATGGTGTTTGGCTTTCGATTGCAGCAGAAGGAAGAATGTTAAGGAGATGGACAGAGGTGTGAAGAGCTTCAACCCAATAATTTGGTGGCAAGCGAGCTTGAAACAAGAGAGTGCGGATGGTATTGTTAATAGTTCGTATCATACGTTCGGCACACCTATTTTTTTGAGACGTGTAGGGACACGAGAAGCGGACCTTAATACCATTCGCATTGAAGTACTCTTGAAACTGAGCATTATATACTCGCCACCATTATCACATTGAAACGAACGAATAGATGAGCTAAACTGCGTTTTCACAAAGAAAGCAAAGTGAGTAAACTTTGTGAAAACATCAGATTTACGGCGTAATGGGTAAACCCAAACAAAGTGAGAGTAGTGGTCTAGAAAAAGAACATAATAGTTAAAGCCACTAATACTTGGAATGGGAGAAGTCCATAGATCTGAGTGAATTAAATCGAAAGGATTAGAAACAACCGTTTTTCAATAAAAGAAAGGCAATTTTAAGTGTTTACCAAGTTGACAAGCTTCACAACAAGGTGGAAGTTTGTCTTTATTACAAAAAATTGAACGAGAAGCAATAAGAGATTGAAGAGAAGCATTATTATCGTGACCAAAGCGTTTATGCCACAGCGAAGGAGTCACGGCAATCATGACAGAAGGATTCACCAATTTATTACTAAGACTTGGGACCGAATAAAGTTCTTCAGTGTTGTCATTGCGGAGAAGAATCCTCTTGGTGTTGAGATCCTTCACAGAAAAACCAAAAGGGTTAAATTCGACCGAGCACCAATTATCATTAGTAAATCGACGCACCGAGATAAGATTTTTAATGAGATTGGGAGCTACAAAAATAGAATTTAAAGAAAGCAGACGAGAAGCAGAAGGAAGAGATGCAGATCTTGAGGAAATGATAGAAATGGTTGAACCGTTACCAGCTATTACCGATTTTCCGATGCTATGATTAAGAACAGAGTTTAGGATACTTGACGAAGAGGCAAGATGAGCTGTGGCGTCGGAGTCCATGTACCAATTAGTTGCACTCGGATCGACAATTGTCATAGTGCTGAAGGCGTTGGCGAAATTAGTGGTTGGTTGGTGATCAGAGGTAACAACGTTTGCATGTGGTTGAGAAGAACGTGATGGAGCAGGGCCAAGGAGTTCTCGTTGTTGAAGTTGCATTAGCATAAAAGGAGAATTGGTGGACCACTACTGGCTTATTGGGCCTGACCATAATGGAGTAGGCCATGGCATATTCCAAGATGGGCTACAATTTGAGTTATTGGCCCAATGGCGTTGTTGATAAAAACTACCTCTTCCTCTGCCACGATTTTGACGGCGAGCACCTCTATTGAATTGAGATGATTGTGACGGAGTAGGGTGTTAAATAGTGGCCGCAAGCATAGTGGATGAAGACGCGTAGTCCGAAGCAGGAGGTCTAAAGACCTTTTTCAGCCGAGTCTCCTCATTCAACAACATGGATTTGGCTGAATCAAATGTGAGAAAAGACTCGTTGTGTTTGATAACATTGATTATATTATCAAACTTCTCATTGAGGTCGTTTAAGAGATACATCACGAGTATTCAGTCATTTACCGGAGCATCCAAATTGGCAAGAAGATCTGAGAGTCGCTTCAAGGCTTGACAGTAGTCGTGAACGGAACGATCTCCAATTTCGGTTGTGCGGAGCTCGTGATCTAGTTGTAACGCTCATGCCTCTCTGTTGTCGCAGAATTGGTTCTCGATCCGAAGCCATATATCTCTGGGCGAGCCCCCTGTTTTGAATGTGGTGCGGAACAGGGGTTGAGCAAGGGAGCCGTAAAACCACGACTTTACCAAGCTGTCACGCTTCTTCCAAGCTTCATCATTGTCGCTGGCGGGAAGCAGTGAGCCATCTATGTGACCTAACACATCAAAAGTAAGACCATGCGTTAAAAACAGTTCTCTCCAGACATCATAATTGTGATCATCATAATCCAAAATATGTCGGATGTGAGACTTGATGTTTGTGACACCGTAAGCTCTCTCAGTGGTATTGGTATTAGTTGCCATTGATGAGCAAAAAGAAAGAAAAATAGAGAGGAAAATAAAGAAGAGAGACGAGAGAATAAAAAAGAAGAAGGGAAAAGTGGTCTCAAAAACTTTTAGGCTCTGATACCATGTAATCTTTTGTATTTCGAATGCCTTTCAATTAACCTATTACAAGACTATAAATACAAAAGTTGTTGAGATTGTTACACTATACAAGGATCACAAACCGACTAAGTTATTCTAGCCTAGAGAAGTAGAGCAGAATATTGACACATTCTATCGTAATACAGAATCATTGTTGTAAATCTATGAGCATTTCAATTTTCAAAGAGTAAAAGATAAAAGACTAAAAAGTTACAACATGGCAAGTCAATAAATGATGAAAAAGATATATACCTTCTTCTTTATGACCGTACGTACTTAATTAGAGAACTAGTCTTTAAATAAATACGTCAAAATTTGTGTGCTAATATTTTTCCTTTTTATAGAAGACTATTATTATGAATCGTGACACATATAGTATAAACATATTACTATAAATCAGTTCTAACATCACCGTCACGATAGTGATATTCCCGGAAATTCATAACGTGTGATCAGTAATGAAAATATATCAAAGGAAACTGTAGTACGGAATGTGATTAATTAAGGCATGTAATTTAACATTTAAGTAATAAATTTTGAATGGCTAAATAACATAAACCATGAACAATCTCGACGACTTTTATAAGAAAACAATTTGCAAGTAAAGGAGAAAACATTATTTTCAGAAATTGTCTAATGCTTTCTCGACAAATTTTCATCGCATGGACGATGTAAAATTAACTTTTAGAATGGTAGATTTTAATATGTCATCGAAATGCCATATGAGGATAGGATATGTTTGATGATTATTTTATATGTTTGAGAGTTTATTCTCTTTTGTTTGTAATTTGCTAAAAAAATTACTTCTATTAATAAAACAGTCAATTTTAGTGTTTAAAAAAACCATGAACAACCTTAATTATATCAACCACCGTAATTAAAATTTAATGTACAAAATTAAATTGATTTTTAAAACTAACATTTCTAAGACTAATTAATGATCTGCGTGATTGCAAGCTCATAATCCATGCTATATAGTGTGATCATTAATGGAATCAATCAATATTCACAGTAAAATTATTAGTTTTCATTTGGAATTATCACTATCCAATAATCTGCGTTCATGATTTGATGTGAGATTAATCATCAAGATTTAAAAATTATCTTAGAGAAGTATTTGAGTTGGACAAATAATCGGCTAGACACGTTGTCACATATAATAGAGATCCATAATTGATATTACATACGTTTACATCTAATCTAATACTATCGAAGTCAATCTCTAGCATTACAAAAACTAAATTGTATTTTTATTTTCAAATGCAGGTTGTAAATAGCCGAAGACAAAATAAAGAGGAGAATAAAGATACCAAGTCAATATGGAGACTTTATAAAAAAAATGGAGACTTTAACATAAATGAAAGGGCAAGGTTTTGAAAAAAATAAATGGTTGTAAATTGTTTTAGTGAGGTCAATAAAATGGGTTTTCAATCATGTACATATGCGATTGTAAAACCCGTGATTATTTAGGACTAGTCTAGTGATTGTATTTGGCTTTTCAAAATCTTCTTAATATATATATCTTTATTTCATTAAAAAATAGCAAAGTTTTTATAACTCGTTGGACGCTAGTGTAATAATGAGATTGAATCTATTGTCTAACTAAAAAATCAAAAGTTTATCGGAGATTAGTTTTTGAATTATTTTGGTATTTAAATTCAATTTTGTAAATAATACATATATAACTTTTTTAAATACATTTTTAACTTGTTTTAGATCAAATTAACTATTTTACATAATATTAATGATTATAATAGATTTTTATCTAATGTGAATTAATTTTAGTTAAAATATCAAATTCGATAAGTTAAATATTGATAACGTGTGAGAAAGATTAGAGATGCACCGGAAATTAATCGGAAAAAATTATCGGTTCTAGAGAAAGAAATTTAAAAACATGAGAAAATACACAGCTTCCAATAACTTGTTTCCAACTTTTATGATTTAAAAATATATATAGCTTGTCATCATACAAATTTCTCTTTAAGACAAACAATGCATTAAACAACGAATTATTCATTTTAAGCAAACTATAATTTTTCATAAATCATCCGATTAGAAAAAGGAGAAAAAATGGATCCTGAAAAAAAGAAGTTAAAACGTAAAGAAGTTTGAAATGACGAACTTCTATTATTGGGGGACCCATCACGATCAAAAGTCAATTTCTCAGTTTATCTTCACATAATTTTTTTTTTAATTAACACTATTAAGTAATTATTCAATTATTTTAGGAGATTATAAAATAAAATAATATCTTCAACATGTGACATCGTTCCCATTGCTGACCTTGCCATGAGGCACCTTGGAAGGGCCAAAATTTTTCATTACCACTCGTTAGGGCCACCACAATAACTATAAATACACATATACTATTATTTATAAAATTGAATTGTTCCACAAATTTCAATAAATTTAATTTCTTAAAACACCCACCAAGTTGATTCCAAGTCAAATGCAGAATCCGACATATTGAGTAGCATGTTGTATTGTGTTATAGGAGTACTCGCTTATTAATTAGTAATTACCAGTCTAAAATAATTGGTAAATGTAAATATTGAGTAGCATGGAGTAGTATTATCATATGTTTCATCAGGATAAATAGCTTTGTTAATATATTTTTTTTGGTCAAACTTTTAAGATTTAATGTGTTTGTTAAATTTTTTTTTATGGTTGAGAAAAAGAGAACCACCAAATCAAAGTAAGCATAAAATTGAAGTAAGACCGTAATTTTTCTAGGAATAGCAACCTGAAAACCAATTTAGAACATAGTAGTATTTTTTTCCTTCTAAAAATGACTTTGCTAAAAGTGTAGATATTGGTTGAGATTTGCATAACGAGCCCAATTTCATAAAATAAAGGAAAATTCTTAAAACTACTATTAAAATATTGTTAATTCCCAATACAATATCACAAGTTTTTTTTCTCCGAAAAAACCACTAATATGATATTTTTTCAAAAGTAATATAAACTAAATTTAAACTTTAAATCATTATACTATCGGTGCAGCGTATGTTTCTTAGAGCATCTCCAATGGTACTCTATTTTCCACTCTAAACTCTATATTTGAAGTAAAATGAGCTCCAATGGTATTCTATATCTTACTCTAAAAATAGAGAAATGAATAGTGTTACTTCAAATATAGAGTAACACTATTCATTTATTCTATTTTTAGAGTATGACTTTTTTATTTACAAATTAAGCCTTAATTTTTATATGTTTCCAGTTTTATCCAATAAAATTATATATTATATATTTTCACTTTTAAATTAAATTATACTAAAAAATTAATTATCTAATTAGTTAAAAATTCAAAATTCACTAATGACATGTATTAAATTAGAACAATACAATAACATGATAGATTGAAAAAAAACAAAAAAACAAAGGACTCCAAATAATAATTAGAGAAACTTATTATAACACAAAATTGTAATTTAATAATCCGGTAAATCGTTTCTAGAACCACCAAGATCATTAAAATATTGTCGAAAGTATTTGATTCCAAGAATTCTTTTCTCGGTATAGAAAAATCAAAGACAAAGAAACCCACTTCTCACTACGAAACGCGTTAATTGATCATTTGTAAGAGAAGTACATTAATGATTATATTAGTTAGACGACCATGTACAAGTCATCTGCTATTTATTTATGTGTTGTAATAAAATTTTAATTTTAAAATATAGGTTTAATTTTAGTAATTTCGTAAATTTTGTGGATGATTATCATAAAATAAAATAAAAAGGGTGAAATTTAAATATTTTAAAGTTGTTGATTGTACGATAAATTAAAAACAAAAGAAAATAGAATATATTTGGAATATTCCTTTTTTAGAGTAAGAAATAGAGTAAACCATTGGAGCAAACTCATACTCTATTTTTAGAGTACTCTATATTTGAAGTAAAAAATAGAGTGAACTATTGGAGATGGTCTTATGCGGAAGAAATTGCTACATCTCTAGTGGCTAAAGTTTTGGCTCTTTATCATGCGCTACGTCAAATTCGAGTGTTGGGGATAGAAGAGATGTATGTGCTCTCGGATTCCCAAATTTTGATCTACTTGATCAATCAAGGGGAGGACCATATTGATATCTACAACCTCCTCTATGACATCGAGAGTCTAATTCCAGATTTTTTGTTGCTTTCTTTTCTTTTATTCAAAGAATAATTAATTTGAAGGTTGATTTTCTAGCAAAACGAGCTCTTTGTGCTCAGGTTGCTTCAGTTCGTGAAGCTTAATAAAATTTATTTTGTGATAAACAAACTTTAAATCATTAAAACTAAATCAAAACGTCTAAATATTATTTTTAGATCTTTAAAGTTATTTTAGTGGTTGTTATATTTTTAGATCCCAGCAGTGTACACATCCACTAAAATATATTTCTTTGCTAATATATTGATTCATGAAGATTTAAGATACCAAAATCTTTGGTTCTTTAATCAAAACAAGACAATTGCAAACTAATTTTCTTCTATGAGTTACCTACTCCGTTTGGTCCATTTTGAGAATCATACCAAACAAAAAATGTTAAAAAACAAAATACTATACAAACTATTTATATTCCTTTGTACTGTAACACAAACATATAGAAAATTAACCATGACATGAAAATGTTGATATTCCACTAAAAATGACATAAATTTTCTCCACAATTTTTAGTGAAATCATTCGTGTTAATAATGATGATGAATTTTTGAACAATATCAAAAGCCAAATAATAATCAAAAGGTCAAAAGGGTTAAGACTTAAAAGAGCCAAAAAAAATAAAATAAAAATAAATTAAGGAAAGAGGGTAACAAAAGGAGACTACTTGTTGGTAGGACCCACAAAGAAACTTAAACGGCGGAGAAAATTGTCGTTTCGAGTGGTATAAAGAGAGGTAGTCGTATAGACTCTGCAACAGAAGCTCGCTTCACCTAATCTTCCTTCCTCCTCTCTCTCTCGCCGGAATCTTATGATCGAGTAAAACGACGGAAACATCTGTCGTTTTGAGTTGCTACTTCGCCGCCGTTGGTGGATCTTTCAGTGAAAGAGGAGAAAGATGTCGAGTCTCGAAGATATCAAGAACGAAACTGTCGATCTGGTAAAATAAAAACATTTTTGCTTCACCATTTTTATCATGTTCACAACCTGTTCGATGATATGCCTGAATGAAAAATAGATCTGTACACTATGACTTTACTCTGTTCCCAGAGAAAAAATTCGTTCTTTAAAAATCGATTTAAAATTGAAATCTGGGAAACTACAAGCAAGATTAGGTGACTTAAACTCAAACATTTTTTTAAAACTAATTAGTATTGTAAAATTTTCTCGTTTGTATTTAGCATTTGAAGAAGAAGAAGAAAAAAAGTAGATCTACGCATGTGTCTATTATTATAAGAAGATAAGAAATAATAGAGAGTCTCTTCTCTTTTAGTGGTGGAGATACCTTATTACAAATATTATTTTTTATTTTTTTTTAATTCGGACAGCGAAATTTATAAAAATCATTTCGGTAATAATATTTATAAAATTTTAATCTGTCTGTAATATTACTACAAGTTACGATTCTTTTGTTGTTGTTGTTGTGGTCGTGAATGTACTTTTCCGTGGTACGTTCAATTTCTCTCTGTCTTTAAACAAACAAAAGAAAAAAAGAGAAGACATCTTTTTGTTCAGACGTAAACTTTGTGAAAAATAAAAAAAAATGAAAACTTTTAACTCAAACCAAGACTCGATTCTCGCGCCGGAAATGATGCAATCACGCGGCGCGTGTGTTACACGTCGTGACCTCGTTGGTCGGTGTCGGCGGTGGCGATCTCAACCTCCCCTCTTTCCCGCCAAATCTTTTAACTGTCACCGACGAGTCAACGACTTGGTCAACGGTTTTTTCCCCCGAGTCACGAGTTAACTCGGTTGTAGTTTTGTAGTCATATGAAACTATTAGATCTATTGAACAAAAAGGTTTCTCCTTTGTAAAGATCTGAATCAGAGATTCACTTCAAATTGTGATTAATATCTAATCGAAGTTTGATCTTATGAATTTCATCAGGAGAAAATTCCGATTGAGGAAGTTTTCCAGCAGCTAAAATGTACAAGAGAAGGTTTAACATCACAAGAAGGAGAAGAAAGGCTTCAGATCTTTGGCCCCAACAAGCTCGAAGAGAAAAAGGTTTCATCTTTTTTCATATAATAATACAAATAACAACAAGTTTGTATTGTTTGTTCTGTTTACTGAGTGTGTGTTTGTGTGGATCAATGACAAATTTTTATAGGAAAGCAAAATCCTCAAGTTTTTGGGGTTTATGTGGAATCCACTTTCATGGGTGATGGAAGCTGCTGCTATCATGGCTATCGCTTTGGCTAATGGTGATGGTAGGCCTCCGGATTGGCAGGATTTTGTCGGTATCATCTGTCTTTTGGTTATCAACTCTACCATCAGTTTCATCGAAGAAAACAATGCCGGTAACGCTGCTGCTGCTCTCATGGCTGGTCTTGCTCCTAAAACCAAGGTACATATATATATAAATGATAAGAGAATGTTGTATGATCAGAACTCTTTCAGGAGCTAATGGTTTGTGTTTGTGTTCTTTTATTAGGTTCTTAGGGATGGGAAATGGAGTGAACAAGAAGCTGCTATTCTTGTTCCCGGAGATATTGTTAGCATTAAACTTGGAGACATTATCCCTGCCGATGCCCGTCTTCTTGAAGGTGATCCTTTAAAGGTTGACCAATCTGCTCTTACTGGAGAGTCCCTTCCTGTTACCAAGCACCCTGGTCAAGAAGTTTACTCCGGTTCAACCTGCAAACAAGGAGAAATCGAGGCGGTTGTTATTGCCACTGGGGTTCACACCTTTTTCGGTAAAGCTGCTCACCTTGTGGACAGCACTAACCAGGTTGGACATTTCCAGAAGGTTCTTACAGCCATTGGGAACTTCTGTATCTGTTCCATTGCCATCGGTATGGTGATTGAGATAATCGTCATGTACCCTATCCAACGCCGAAAGTACAGAGATGGAATTGATAACCTTTTGGTCCTCTTGATCGGAGGTATCCCCATTGCTATGCCTACCGTCTTGTCCGTGACAATGGCTATTGGGTCTCACAGGCTGTCTCAGCAAGGTGCTATCACCAAGCGTATGACTGCCATTGAAGAAATGGCGGGAATGGATGTCCTGTGCAGTGACAAAACCGGGACACTAACTCTGAACAAACTGAGCGTTGATAGAAACTTGGTCGAGGTTTTCTGCAAAGGTGTAGAGAAAGATCAAGTCCTGTTATTTGCTGCTAGGGCTTCAAGGGTTGAGAACCAGGATGCCATTGATGCAGCCATGGTTGGGATGCTTGCTGATCCTAAGGAGGTATAACTCTTTCCGATTCTAATTTGCATTTGTTGTGTTTTAATGAGCTTCCAAGAAAACAAGTTCTTATGTTTGATTGGGATTTTTCGCAGGCTCGAGCTGGAATCAGGGAAGTTCACTTCCTTCCATTCAATCCCACTGACAAGAGAACTGCTTTGACTTACATCGACTCCAACGGTGACTGGCATAGAGTCAGTAAAGGTGCTCCTGAGCAGGTGATGAATCTTCAACGTTACTACTAAATGTCAGTTCTTTTGACTTCCACTTTTATACTAATTTGTTTCTTCCAAACAGATACTCGAACTTTGCAAAGCCAACAGTGACCTCAGCAAGAAGGTGCTCGCTATTATCGACAAGTATGCCGAGCGTGGTCTCAGGTCGTTGGCTGTTGCTCGCCAGGTACTTGTTTGCCAGTCTCAGTCTTCTGATTTTCTTCTCTGCCTGGAAAAAATGCTCAACTGTGTGAGTTCTTGATTCCTTGTTTAGGTGGTGCCAGAGAAAACAAAGGAAAGCCCAGGTGGACCATGGGAATTTGTTGGCTTATTGCCACTTTTTGATCCTCCAAGACATGACAGTGCCGAAACCATTCGAAGGGCTTTGAATCTTGGTGTTAATGTCAAGATGATCACTGGTAATAAAAGCTTACCCATTGTTCTTCTTGCGGTAACTTTACATCTTTACATTTCACCCCTAACATTTTCTTGGGCAACATATGTGGCCAGGTGATCAACTTGCTATTGGTAAGGAAACTGGTCGCAGACTTGGAATGGGAACAAACATGTATCCATCTTCGGCTCTTCTTGGTAACCACAAGGATGCAAACCTTGCGTCCATTCCTGTTGAGGAGTTGATCGAAAAGGCTGATGGGTTTGCCGGAGTCTTCCCAGGTTATTATTTTCCTTTATTGTTTGGGTTATAAACCGCGCTATGTTGTTCATTGCAAAGTTGGTTATGTTAGATCTAAGCTTATTTGTTTTGATATTTCAGAGCACAAATACGAGATTGTGAAGAAGTTGCAGGAGAGGAAGCACATTGTTGGCATGACTGGTGATGGTGTCAACGATGCTCCAGCTTTGAAGAAAGCTGATATTGGTATTGCTGTGGATGATGCTACAGATGCTGCTCGGAGTGCTTCAGATATTGTTCTGACTGAGCCTGGACTCAGTGTCATTATTAGTGCAGTTCTCACCAGCAGAGCCATTTTCCAGAGAATGAAGAACTATACTATTTATGCGGTTTCAATCACAATCCGTATTGTGTTTGGTTTCATGCTTATCGCTCTGATATGGGAATTTGACTTCTCAGCATTCATGGTTCTGATCATTGCCATTCTTAATGACGGTGAGCAATGACTGTCCCCTTTATATAATGCCTCAAGCTCTGTTATTTTCCGTAACAGTTTACTTATATCTTATCGTGTATCATTGTTGTTTCTATAGGTACCATCATGACAATCTCAAAGGACAGAGTGAAGCCATCTCCCACACCAGATAGCTGGAAACTTAAAGAGATTTTCGCTACTGGAGTTGTGCTTGGAGGCTACCAAGCCATCATGACTGTCATTTTCTTCTGGGCAGCTCACAAGACCGACTTTTTCTCGGTATATATAATCGAGCTAATTAATTCTCATTTCATCAGTTTATTCTTGTATACCTGTGACTTTTTTTTATCTAATGCTCAGAGTTGTTAGCTAACTCTCACTTTGGATTAACAGGACACTTTTGGAGTGAGGTCCATTAGGAACAATAACCACGAGCTAATGGGTGCAGTGTATCTACAAGTTAGTATCATTAGTCAAGCTCTTATCTTCGTCACAAGATCAAGGAGCTGGTCATTTGTTGAACGTCCTGGGGCGTTATTGATGATTGCTTTCCTCATTGCACAACTTGTAAGTTTCATTAGAACTAAGTACTTTGAGGGATTTCTTATAAGGTAAAAATGTCGCTTAGTTTGTTCGTTTCTTCCCCAATGCAGATTGCCACTTTGATTGCGGTTTATGCCAACTGGGGATTTGCAAAGGTTAGGGGTATCGGATGGGGATGGGCCGGAGTGATCTGGCTATACAGTATAGTAACATACTTCCCACAAGATATTTTCAAGTTTGCCATTCGATACATCTTGAGTGGTAAGGCTTGGCTCAATTTGTTTGAGAACAAGACGGCTTTCACAATGAAGAAAGATTACGGAAAAGAAGAGAGAGAGGCTCAATGGGCACTTGCTCAAAGAACACTTCACGGTTTACAGCCAAAAGAAGCTGTTAACGTTTTCCCAGAGAATGGTGGTTACAGAGAACTGTCTGAGATCGCAGAGCAAGCCAAGAGAAGAGCTGAGATCGCTAGGTAAACACTATAACTGATCCCAACTTTCGAGTATTTACCGATTCTTTTGTTGGAAATTAAACAGTAATTGAATGTTCTTTATGTCAACAACAGGCTTAGGGAGCTCCACACACTCAAGGGACATGTGGAATCTGTAGTGAAGCTAAAGGGTTTGGACATTGAAACACCAGGACACTACACTGTCTAGTCGCAACAAAACGAAAAATCGAAACATATGATTGATCTTCTTCTTCTGTTTTTGTTTTGTTTCTTCTTTCTTCTTCTTCACCACCACTTTTAAGGTTATTGTTTTACATAGGGAGAGATCTTTTGTTTATTGCCATAACTCTTCCCTAATCTTATTGTTAGTGTTCTTGTTTCTCCACATGATTCTCTTATATGTACTTTTGCAAAATTTGCTCTTTTGAAGAAACAAGTCATGCCTTTGTGTTTGGCACTTGAGACACACATACTCTCACTCTTGGCCTATCGAATCTTAATCTTCTTCTTTTTTTCACTTGATCCATATTTTTAGTTTTCATTTTGATTACTTTTATAAAACAAAAACAAAAAAACTAGCAAGAGGGACAAGGAAAATAAACAATTTGCAATTAAAAATGGCAAATAATCCAAAATAACTTCTTCTTTTTTTCCACTCAAACCATAATCAATTAAATTGAAAACATGACATGAGACAAGTTGTTTGCAAATAATCAAAAAGAACTTCTTCTTTTTTTTTTTTATCCCACTAAAACCAAAATAAATTAAAATTGTATCTTGAAAACATGACATGAGACAAGTTGTGTGTGTAGAGTAGTACGGCTAGAATCTGAGGAGAAATAGAGATTTGGATGAGTGCGACACGTGCAAAGATACGGATGATGACTTCAAATCAATATTATGACTTGCATAGTTACATTACCTCATCTCACTTCCCTCTTTTTCTTTTTTTTTTTAAAAAAAATCTTTTATTCCTCTAGAAAAAATTGTATTTCATATTTCTTGAACTTTTGAAAAATACTATTAGTCTTTACTTTTGTTACTCAGCAATGGTGAAATTGTCACTACTGCAGCTAAATGCACATGTATGATCATTTTGGTGATATGTATAAATGATTATCTTTTATTTAGTTGAAGATTTGTAAATAAATATCATGATTTGTCTTTTTTTTGTCTTAAGTTGAAAGTTTATATGTTTTGACTCAAGCAGAAAACTGAATAACAATGCAGGAGTAATTAATAAATATTACACAAAGTTTTTCAGCTAAATATGATGAGAATATTATAAAGTTTGGAGATTCGCAAGCAACACTAAACAAGTTTATTTGATGATTATTCGATGATTTTAGTTTTAAAAAAGCTAAACATAAAAACATATAAAAACAAACTATAAATTACACAATTAAACTAAAAAGTCAAGAAGTTAATTGAACAATGGACTTGAGAGCAATAGTTTGCAACTCAAGACATTTGATGTAGTCACCAATCTCACTTAACATTTCTTCCACATTCATCTCTTCTCCACCTGGCAAAAGCATCTGCAGTTCCCTAAGTTTCTTCTCTATCTCTCCTTCTTCTTCATCTCCGCAGGATCTTTCTACAAACCGAATTGGATTGGAAGAAGAGCTACTAGTAGTGGTTTGATTCTTCGAGGACGATAGCTTCTGTAGCAAGAAACGGCTCCATGCAAATTCTTGAGCAGACAAAGCCAAAGCCATGTCTACTTCATGCTTCACGGTTTGTTTGTTGATTGTTGAAGACTTCTTGCTCATGTTCAGCCGCTTTAGTGCAGGAACCAAGTGGCTTGTGTATTTTCTTGTGAAAACTGCACTTGAGTTTTTGTTTGGTTCAAGAGAAAACACTCGTTTCTTCTTGTTCATGATTTGCATCTCCATATGAAAAAGTAATTTTTTGTTACAAAGGAAAGTCTACAAGGGAGACACCTAGATATATAGCAAACTTAGAACTTGAGAGTGATGGAAAAAGAGAAGAGTGGGTCCTATGTTTGTTTGTATATAACAATGGCGTATGATGTATTAGTCATGTATTAGTAAGAGGCCTAATTGACACCCAAAATCTAGTTCATATAATCGTTATTCTCTCAAAATATCGATGTGAGATTTTTGATAGACCCTTCATGCTCAATTTTGAACATCTGAAACGTGGAGTGCGTCCACGATCGAATAACTTATTAAATCTTAGGAGAAAAATTATTTTGATACGATATTTGTAAGTGTGAGTCTAACTCACTCTCAAAAACAACTAGTTCAAGAGTGGATGATTACTACAACGCGGACCTCGAGTAATTTATTGGGCATTAGCAAAAGAATTGCTTTGATACATGTAGACCTAACTCACCCCCCAAAAGCTAGTCAAAAGTGGAAAATTACCACAATATTAATATATTGGGTCTATTACTCCTTCAAAATACCGATGTGAGATTTTTGATACATAACGTTGTAGCAAACTTATTTTGAAAAGTTAAAATTCCTTTTTTTTTAGTTCAACAAGTTTAAGTTAAATTTTTTTGGGATACATAATGAGGTATTGTACTTCAATTATTATAAATAAAACATCGCAAGGGTTCTTAAAACAAGGGTATGGATTTTATCAATCAGTACGCAATTTTTAAGTTTAATATATTTAACTAAAAGAATCTATAGATATGAGAAAACAAGAATATACAATAAATTAAGAATACTACATGAAAAGTAATTAAGAGAGTGTATATAAGGGAGAAAAAGAAGGAGAATAATAAAGGGTGAGGGAAGAAAAAAACACATGGAGTCACATGCAAGAGCTCTAATTTGGCTGCATCACAACTACCTCTACAAGATGTGCGTTGAGAGTTCTTCTTACCATGTGGCTCCATTCGAACAACAAGATATCAATACAAAACCCCACCTTCTCTTAATGCCTTCACATGTTCCTCTCTCTCTCTCTCTCTCACACACACACACACACTTTGTGAATACATATCTGCATGTGTACGTATGTGTCCTCGATTTTTCTTGATTTGATCAATCTGTGTAATTTCTAACCATATTAGTTATTAAAATCTAGATCTCCACATATATTATATCTGACCATTTGTTTATGCTGCATGTGTGATGATTTAATATCATTAGCCACTTCTTATGCAATCTTTGGATACAATATCTAACATACTAAAATAAAGTTGATTATCGATATAGTGCTAGTTCAATCGGTCATCTAACATCAAAACATACCCGAATAATTTTACTTGACAATGTAATGAATCTGAAATATATATCACAGATTTTATGGCCATTAAAACTAGTAGAAATAAACGTCCTGACTATGTATAATAAATTAAGTTATGATTAAACTATGGTCATTATTTCGAGTGTACAAGATTTTTTAATTTGATCAGAAGGACTTTTGGTCTATTAATTTCCGATTCTAAGCATCATTAGCCTTCCAAGTTTAAATGTGTCAAAGAAAAAAAACCTTCCAAGTTTAACTATCACTACAAGAAACATGAGGAATTGCGAGGAAGGTTTTACTCGCAATTCAC
>OVAN01001869.1:0-37321 GCA_900406275.1 Anastatica hierochuntica | reverse complement strand
CAGCTTGAATGTTATGCCTCAGCCATTGCTGTGAACATATCAAAGCCTCAATCATGTAAGGAGTTAGAGAACTACAATAAGGATCTAAAATTCGGCTACTAGTACTAAATGTTGATTCAGAAGCAACATATGACACTTGAATAGCTAGCATATCTCTAACTAGCTCTGATAAGATCGAATATTTTAAGTTATTACACTTCCACCAACCTAAAACATCAAAATCAAAGCCCAAATTATTTTTACTCCTTGGCACAACTTTCTCCAGCAGATATATGTCAAGCTCACTGCTAGCTTCTTCATTTGCAGATTCATTGGCCATCTCTGTGTATAAAGAATCCATTCTCTCATATCCAGCATCATCAGACAAATCAAAGATTATATTTGCTTGCTCAGAATCTNATTACATTTGCTTGCTCAGAATCTCCATGATCACTTCTAGTTCCTTGACTGTCACCACTTGATCTACTGAATCTCGATACATACTCTTCATACAGCTGCTTCATCACATCCTTATTTGATGATTTAAGATGATTACTTTCTAGACTGTCTTTACCATATATCTTTTCAAAACAGAGTGTAGCAAACTGCATATTGTTTCTTGGATCAAATACACTTCCAATGATCACAAGTGGATTCATATTGAAGAGTACATCCCAATACTTTTCAAACTTCTGTCTCATAGATGTAGCTTTAGCTCTTACTTCTGTCTCATTATGGTTACTCAAGGAAATCAGAGTCCTTTCAATTGTCATAATTTCATTGTAACAAAGGGTAGATGTAACTTTTTTTGATGCTGAAAAAGCTATTGTGCTATTGAAGAAGATTTTCAAAAACTTCACTAACCTTTGTGCTTTATCCCAACAAGAAGCAGTAGGAGGTCTTTCTCTTTCCATCTCATTTTTATCCAACTCCTTAAAATAGTCGTTGTAGAGCTTGTCTTCATCTAGCATCATCTGAAAAGCAACTCTTAGTTTCAAAGCTGCTACTAACATCAAGTAAGTAGAATTCCATCTCGTTTCACAATCTAGTGATAAACTACCTCTAGAAACCTTCCATGTCTCTACACGTAATGCAAATAATCTAGTTGATGAGGACCGTACATACTTCACAGCATTCCTAATTCCAACAATCCTTTTTTCATATCATGCATCCCATCCTTGACAATCAAATTCAATATATGAGTGCAGCACCTCATAGGGCTGGGATTTTTATCCGAACCGAAAAATCCGATCTGGTCCGAACCGGTATTTTCGGTTTTAAGTTCAGATATAGGTACATGAGGAAAACCGATCGGTGTAAGATTTTGTATACATTCGGTAGAGGTTCGGTTCGGATCGGTTTTGCCTAACCGAACGGATAACCGATTCATTAAACCAAACATTATTAACCATGACCTAATGTTATCGACACTTAAGCTTTGTGAGTTTGTTCTCTTCCTACGGTCATGTCTTCTTCTTCAATCCCTTATCTCTGTCTTTGAGTATTGAAGACTGTAACTTAGGCTTTATTCTTTATCTTCTTTGTGTCTCTTTATTAGAGATTTCCCCTGATCTTCAACAAGGTTAGCTTTTGAAACTTTGATTATAAACTGATTAGTGTTCGAACCTTCTTCTTGAACTTTATTTCAGTAAGAAATTGAAGTTTTAGGGTTCGATTAAGGTTCTGGTTTCATATAATTGAAGTTTTAGGTTTGATTATTTGATGTATTTGATGACTAATAAATGTAGTTTACTTGGTTTTAGTATTATTAAAGGTTAACTGTTAAGCAATGAGTTGATTATTGACTGACATTTGTTGTGGTTTTGTTTGTAGATGTTTTCTCATTATGCTCAAGACAATAATGATGATATGATCAATGATGGTAAAGAGGTTGAAAGAGATGTACCTTCTGGTGTTGGAAAGAGGAAGACAACAACTGAGAGATCAGCTTGTGACCTGCCACCGAAACCAAAAAGAAAGAATGCTCATAGGGCTGAGGTATGGCAACATTTTGATCAAAAAGAATCTGGTTCTGCGGTGTGCACTTGTAAATATTGTGGTGTTGAGATAGGATGTGACAAAAAAGTTGGTACAAGTCCCATGAGGAATCATATCCAGAGTTGCAAGATGTATAAGACATATGTAGAAAATGGTTCTCAGCAAGTGTTAGGTAGTGAGAGTGGTGGGGTATTAACAACTATGAAACATGATAAGGCTTTGTTTAGGAGGTCTGTGAATGAAATGATAGTGTTGAATGAGCTTCCATTTGCTTTTGTAGAATCCGAAGGGTTTAAAAGGTTATGCATCAATGTCTTACCCATGTACACAGTACACTGCAGAAAGACTGCTACCACGGACATATTTTCAATGTTCAAGAGAGAAAAAAGTCATTGAAAAAATTGTTTGGGTGTGAGAAGAAGAGTCTCCCTGATCACATACATTTGGAAAGCTCCTACAATCTCATGCGATTACATGGTTATAACAGCTCATTGGGTTGATACAAACTGGGATTTACAGAAGAGGATCATTAGCTTTAAACCAATGACTGGTCATATAGGAGAAACAATTTCAGCACACCTAATCCAATGCTTAGATGATTGGGGAAATTGAGAAGGTATTCACTGTCACGGTTGATAATGCTAAGGGAAATGACAAAGCTGTGAGGTTATTTCAGGAGGCTTTAATGCTGAGAGGAGGTAATTCTTTAGTCAAAGATGGTGCATATATTCATATGAGGTGCTACGCTCATATATTAAGTTTAATTGTCAAGGATGGGATGCATGATATGAAAAATGTATTGTTGGAATTAGGAATGCTGTGAAGTATGTGCGGTCCTCATCGACTAGATTAAAGTCATTTGCATTGCGTGTAGAGACAGGGAATGTTTCTAGAGGTAGTTTTTCAGTAGACTGTGAAATGAGATGGAATTCTACTTACTTGATGTTAGTAACAGCTTTGAAACTAAGATTTTCTTTTCAGATGATGCTAGATGAAGACAAGCTCTACAACGACTATTTTAAGGAGTTGGATGAAAATGAGATGGAAAGAGAAGAACCTCATACTGCTTCTTGTTGGGATAAAGTACAGAGGTTAATGAAGTTTCTGAATCTTCTTCAATAGCACAATAGCTTTTTCAGCATCAAAAACAGTTACATCTACCCTTTGTTACAATGAAATTGTGCAAATTGAAAGGAATCTGATTTCCCTGAGTAACCATAATGAGACAAAAGTAAGAGCTGAAGCTACATCTATGAGGCAGAAGTTTGAAAAGTATTGGGATGTATTCTTCAATATGAATCCACTTGTGATCATTGGAAGTGTATTTGATCCAAGAAACAATATGCAGTTTGCTACACTCTGTTTTGAAAAGATATAAGGTAAAGAGAGTCTAGAAAGTAATCATCTTAAATCATCAATTAAGGATGTGATGAAGCAGCTGTATGAAGAGTATGTATCGAGATTCAGTAGATCAAGTGGTGATAGCCAAGGAACTAGAAGTGATCATGGAGATTCTGAGCAAGCAAATGTAATCTTTGATTTGCCTTATGATGATGGATATGAAAGAATGGGTTCTCTATACACAAAGATGGCCAATGAATCTGCAAATGAAGAAGCTTGCAGTGAGCTTGACAGATATCTGCTGGAGAAAGTTGTGCCAAGGAGTAAAAATAATTTGGGCTTTGATTTTGATGTTTTAGGTTGGTGGAAGTGTAATAACTTAAAATATCCGACCTTATCAGAGCTAGTTAGAGATATGCTAGCTATTCAAATGTCATATGTTGCTTCTGAATCAGCATTTAGTACTAGTGGTCGAATTTTAGATCCTTATCGTAGTTCTGTAACTCCTTACATGGTTGAGGCTTTGATATGTTCACAGCAATGGCTGAGGCATAACATTCAAGCTGAAAAACTTGCCACCTTAGTCCAGATTTTTGAAGAGCTTGAGTTCCATGACTCATTAGGTTCCTTTTATGTTTTGCAGAATCTTTGGTTTTTTCTCACACTTGTTTTTCTCATTTGTTCAGCTATGAATTCTAATGTCTTTCCTTTTATGTTTTGCAGAATCTTTGGATCAACCTGAAAATGATCACAACAACCAGTATAATACTTAGTTTGTTGTTTACTACTTCTGCTTTCTTTTCAGTAGAGTTTATCATTGCTTTTGTGTCTTCAATACTTTAACTTTCTCACATGTTTTGTGACTGTGTAGAATAGAAGAAGGCATTTGGAAAAGGGTTTTTTTGGTGGATTAAAGAAGGTTAAGAAGCTTTTTGAAGAACAGTTTGTCTCAGTTGCAAATTGAAGATATATATTGATTTTTACTTTGATTGAAAATGAGACAAATGTGTTACAAACAATTTAGTTAAGGGATTATGCTTTCAGATTGAAATTTTTGGCTTTTGGTTTGAACTTCAATGTTCTGAATTCTGTATTGTATTCGTATATTGGTTTAATACGTTTGCAGATTTATAGAATGGTCTAATTTCACTAATTTTTAACACACATAAAAGCAAAACATGTGTCGGTTTTTCTGATCCGAAATGATCAAATTCGGGTTTTCGGGTAATTGAACCGATTTTTAACCGAAAAAATCGTAATTTTTTGGATATCTCAACAAATTCAGTTCAGTTCGGCACAAGTTTTGAAAACTGATTAATCTGACTACCGAACCGAACCGAACCGACAGCTTTTTCGGTTCAATTCTACAACTTTTCCCATTTCCGAAATACCCGACTATCCGATCCGAACTATCCGAATTCCCATGCTTAGCACCTCATATGAATATATGCACTATCTTTGACTAAAGCATTACCTCCTCTCAGCATTAAAGCCTCCTGAAATAACCTCACAGCTTTGTCATTTCCTTTAGCATTATCAACCGTGACAATGAAAACCTTCTCAATTCCCCAACTATCTAAGCATTGGATTAGATGTGCTGAAATTGTTTCTCCTGTATGATCAGTCACTGGTTTAAAGTTAATGATCCTCTTCTGCAAATTCTAGTTTGTATCAACCCAATGAGTTATTATAACCATGTAATCGCATGAGGTTGTAGGAGCTTTCCAAATGTCTGTGGTCAGGGAGAATCTCTTCTTCTCACACCCAAATAGCTTTTTCAATGACTCTTTTTCTCTCTTGAACATTGAAAATATGTCTGTGGTAGCAGTCTTTCTGCAGTGTACTGTGTACATGGGTAAGACATTAAAGCATAACCTTTTAAACCCTTCGGATTCTACAATAGCAAATGGCAGCTCATTCAACACTATCATTTCATTCACAGACCTCCTAAACAAAGCCTTGTCACGTTTCATAGTTGCTAATACCCCACCACTCTCACTACCTAACACTTTCTGAGAACCATTTTATACATATGTCTTATACATCTTGCATCTCTGGATATGATTCCTCATGGGACTTGTACCAGCTTTTTTTGTGTCACATCCTATCTCAACACCACAATATTTACAAGTGTACACCGCAGAACCAGATTCTTTTTGATCAAAATGTTGTCATACCTCAGCCCTATGAGCATTCTTTCTTTTTGGTTCCGGTGGTAGGTCACAAGCTGATCTCTCAGTTGTTGTCTTCCTCTTTCCAACACCTGAAGGTACATCTCTTTCAACCTCTTCACCATCATTGATCATATCATCGTTATTGTCTTGAGCATAATGTGAGAAAATATCTACAAACAAAACCACAACAAATGTTAGTCAATAATCAACTCATTGCTTAACAGTTAACCTTTAACAATACTAAAACCAAGTAAACAACGTTTATTAGTCATCAAATACATCAAATAATCAAACCTAAAACTTCAATTCTATGAAACTAGAATCTTAATCGAACCCTAAAACTTCAATTTCTTACTGAAATAAAGTTCAAGAAGAAGGTTCGAAAACTAATCAGTCTATAATCAAAGTTTCAAAAGCTAACCTTGTTCAAGATCAGGGGAAATCTCTAATAAAGAGAACAGTTCGCACGAAGTCCGAAAATTACTAACAAAGAGAAGCAGAGATGAGACGAAAAAGAAGATACAAAGAAGATGAAGAATAAAGCCTAAGTTTCAGTCTTCAATACTCAAAGACAGAGATAAGGGATTGAAGAAGAAGACATGACCGTAAGAAGAGAACAAACTCACAAAGCTTAAGTGTCGATAACATTAGGTCAGGGTTAATAATGTTTGGTTTAATGAATCGGTTATCCGTTCAGTTAGGAAAAACCGATCCGAACCGAAAACCAAAAATACCAAATGTATACAAAGTATTACATCGATCGGTTTTCCTCATGTACCTATATCCGAATCGTAAACCAAAAATACTGGTTCAGACCGGATCGGATTTTCCGGTTCGGATAAAAATCCCAGCCCTAGGTAAAATAGTTCATATTTTGTCTTGCTTAAACGACTAAAAAATATTATTACCACCAATTCATAGCTATACTCATTTTAATTTTACCCTAGCAACTCAAAAAGATAATGAGTAAATATATGTTATATATACCAATATATGAACAAGCGTAGAAAAATCAAATCTATTTGAATTCATAAAGAACATATCAAAGTATCACATATTAAACGAAGGATTTGTAACACTTATCATTACTTTTATTCTTATACTTACCCACAAAGGGTTCGTTACGATTTAAAACCAAACAAGAATTAAACATTGTACCATTAGCTTTATTTTTGCAAAAGAAAAAAATCACCAAATTTTTTTAATAAAAACCCACATTATATATTTCATAATGGTTACATTTTAATAACATACAAAAATAAGAAAATGGTTGCTACATAAATAATGTTAATTACAAAGTGCATAGTAAAAACATAAATTAAAATGTAAAAAGGAATATGTTTCTCTTTTTGGTTCTTAATCAAGAGAAAAAGTTTTGCATTGCTAATGGTATAAAATGAAAAGTATGACATTTACCAAAGATATGAACTATATAACATAAATTGTAAAAATTTAATAAATTCAAGTATAACAATTTAGACGATATAACCAACAAAGAATATATAAATTTACAAACTTTATTATCACGACGGTCCTAGTCTAACTAATTAAAAGATGTTAATTGTGGCTTCTTATGGCCTCCACATCAGCCTGAACACAAGCACTTTTCCCTTGTGACACGTCAGCATCTAGGAAAGAGAAAACTTTGCCGTTTACAGCCCCATCGACACACGCCTTGCTGTTTTTCCCCATCACAAACACCAAAGTGTCTCAATCCTCTTTGTAACACAAAATCTTAAATCGACACAACCTCTTCTTCCTCTCTTTTCATCTCCCTATCCGTTTCTTCGCCACTTCAATCCTGCAATTGATGCCCATCGACCTTCCCCTTGCATAACCGCTAGAGGGCCAGAAGAGACTATATAAGCATCACCCCCAACCCACCTCAAACCCTCCACCAATTTTTTCCAACTAAACTCATAGAACCAGATGAAACCGATGCTCCAAATTCTAATTCAAAAATGAGTTCTCCAAAGTATGAAACCAAGCTAGAAAAATCATAGAGGAGTTCGAGTCCATCAATCTGTTTCAGATGCCAATCTTAAACTTCAAGCTTCGTACGATGCTCTGTGTAACTCAATGCAGGTTTCTATTAAAGAGCTTAATGAAAAAGATCATGATCATGGCGGTGCAAGTATTACGTGTCATATGTTCTATATGGTTGAAGTTGGGAGGAGTGAGAGAGCAGCAAAGATGCTTTCTTGCAAATGTTATGGCAAGAAGTATCACAGAAACTGTTTAAAGTCTTTGGCTCAACATAGAATTTCATAGGAATCTGATGCTTATGAGTCTTCTGCCTGTATTTTTTATAGTGTTTTTTTGTTACCAAATTTGTTTGATTGGAGCTCTTGGGCTTGCCCCTCTTGCCGAATGTGTGAAACGATTTCGTGCTTGATGAATAATTCTGCTCCTTACATGTTGTTGGGTTACAATAACTCAAAGTGATGTCATGAGAAATTGATTTTGCAGAAATAATTAATAGGTTATTTATTATGTGCATTTTCTTGATTATGTTTTTTTAGGCCTCTAGAACTGTAGGAGATCCAAAGAAGTTGATGTTCTGAAAAAGATTTGATGATGCATATCATTGTGACTGCCAACATCCTCGACACAAGGTATAGTATTTTTGGCTTCTATTCAAGGTTCTCTGCATGTTGTTTTAGCTAATTGATTTATTCCATCTATTTATGTTACAGAATGTTAGTTGGGACCTTATTTGTGCCCTAAAGACACCAAATGTTACAGCAGTAAGTCTAAAGTCCCTGGGAATGGCCAAAGCTTACGATATTTTGAAGTTTTTAGATTTGTGATGATGAGAATATTCAATTAATTTGTTTATAGTGTGCTACTCTTAGGTAAATTCATACCACAGTATGGACAGTCAAATGTCATGGTATATACATATTAAGGTTTGTTCTCTTTTTGGATCACTCTGGGTATGTGTCGAAAATGTACCATCTAGCATGTTTATTCATTTTCCTTTTGTTGAATGCTAATTATTTGAGTGAGGTGAGCATGTCATGAGTAATAATTTAGTGGTTTTGGCGGAAAAAATGAAATTTTGCGGTTTCGGCGAGAAAATTGAAGTTCGAAATATGGCGGGAAAATGGAATTTGTGGTTTTGGCGGGAGAGACGAATTTCACGGTTTTGGCGGGAAAATGAATTTCGTGGTTTTGGCGGGAAAGTTGACTTTTGCGATTTTGTCGGGAAAATTGAATTTCACGGTTTTGGTGGGAAAACATAATTTTGCGGTTTTGGTGGGAAAGCTGATTTTTGCGGCTTTGGTGGGAAAATTAATTTTTACGGCTTTGGCGGAAAAACTGAATTTTGCGGTTTTGGCGGGAAAACAAAATTTTGCGGCTTTGGCGGAAAAACTAAATTTTGCGGTTTTGGCGGGAAAACTGAATTTCTGTTTTGGCAAAAAAACATTATCGCACAACATCATCGTCTCCTGAGAGAAAGATGAATAAACAATTACACAAAAAATGAAGAAACTGTTGTTTAGGCCTTGTTAGAACCCTGGTTTAAAATTAGCCCAGCCCATCTCGGCCCTATTAAAATAGTTTAGAGTTATAAAATCACATAAAGGCTGGGCTAACCCTATTGATATAAGCTCAAGACAACATCCCTAACCATTCGTAAATTTTCCATCCTTTTACTGAATTTCGCAGTTAGATTCTGAAATTTTCCATAAACATGACAAAAGAATCATTTCCCGTTCATATCTGAAAACTTTTCCTAAAGGGCAAATGCATTTTTGCAGAAATCCCAATCATGATTGACGAATGAAATCGAAACATTTACAAAATTGAGTTGGATTAGGATTTATATTTTGAGGACATAACTTGAACAAGATCCCTCAGTTCATCCTCCTATGAAGAATTTAAATATCATCTTTTCCTATTTCCAACAAAAAATCATTTTCATGTACGTGTTATTGGTGAATTTTCTGGGTGATGATGGACATAGAGAGATTGAAACTAAGTATTTATAAATATATGTTTTCTGCGAAATACAACTAACACATGATAAGTATGATGGAAAACAAGGAAAGATAATAGTGTAAGCGATAAAGATGGAGACTATGAAGAAGGAGAGGTTGATGAAGAAGAAGATGAAGAATAAAAAGAAAGCAAAAAAAGGGGGGAAAAACCAATGAACAAAAGTCAATAACTTTGACCAGAAAGTTACATCTACTGAAGAGAAAAAAAAGAAAGAAAAACAAAGAAACAATAGAAGAAAGAAACGAAAGACAATAAAACAAATGAAAGAATCAAAGAAAAGGAAAAACCAGCCAAAAAAGCATAGTATTTATGACGGAAACTAACAACTATAGAAGAGTAACGAAATCTAATGAAGACAAAGAAAAATTGAAGAAGGACAAAGAGGAAAATTAAACTAAAACATAATGAAGATGAAGAACGACGAAAGTGACGAGCATGAAGCTAAAATTGTTAAGGCATTATTTTAAGAGTCTTAACGGATTTAAGGTCGCACATATATTCATCACACGCATTTCATCCACCTTTGATCCAAAGTGGATGTGAACCTCTTTATATTCTCTATTTAGGCATTGATTGCTGAATCATTTTTTCTAAAATTTATTTTGTATTTTTGTTTTTGTTAGCTATAACTTAAAGGTATGGATTTTTGGATACTTTCCGGTGGATAGATGGGAGGCTTGCTCATCTTTTTAACATCCGACTACAACAAGTGCCATCTTTATAAAATCTTTAAAATATAATTAATTGATATTTAAAATTAATATACAAAAACAAGAAAGATGAATATTTTTGTTATTAAAATACATAAAGTAATGAAACAATATTAGTCTGGCAAAATTTGTTAAGATTATGCTCTACAATTCTATCATATTTTATCATATGTATAAATATATTAGGATAGTATTATTATTATTATTATTATTATTATTATTATTATTATTATTATTATTATTAAAGAATAATACTTTTAATTGTAGTATTAGAATCAATAAAATATTTAGTTATTATTTCTTACTTTCTTTTAAGCAAAGTTAAGCAAAATATATCTCTTTAACCAAAATAAAAACCTCTTATAGATTTTAGATAGTCAATAAGAAATTTTTTTTAATAAATTCGTAAATTTTCCAGCCTTTTATTGAATTTCGCAGTTCGATTCTAAAATTTTCCATACACATGACAAAAGAATCATTTCTCATTCATATATGAAAACTTTTTCTAAAGGGCAAATGCACTTTTGTAGAAATCCCAATCATGATTGACGAATGAAATCGAAACATTTACAAAATTTTGGGTTAGGATTTATATTTTAAGGACATAACTTGAACAAGATTCCTCGGTTCATCCTCCTATGAAGAATTAAAATATCATCTTTTCCTATTTCCAACAAAAAATCATTTTCATGTGCGTGTTATTGGTGAATTTTCTAGGTGATGATGGACATAGAGAGATTGAAACTAATTATTTACAGATATATGTTTTCTGCGAAATACAACTAACACATGATAAGTATGATGGAAAACAAGGAAATATAATAGTGTAAAAGATAAAGATAGAGATTATGAAGAAGGAGAGATTGATGAAGAAGAAGATGAAGAATAAAAAGAAAGCAAAAAGGGGGAAAAAACCAATGAGCAAAAGTCAATGACTTTGACCAAAAAGTTACATCTACAGAAGAAAAGAAAAAAGAAAGAACAAACAAAGAAACCATAGAAGAAAGAAACCAAAGACAATAAAACAAATGAAGAAACGAAAGAAAAAGAAAAGCCAGCCAAAAAATCATAGTATTTATGAAGGAAACTAACAACTATAGAAGAGAAACGAAATCTAATGAAGACAAAGAAAAAATTGAAGAAGGACAAAGAGGAAGAACGACGAAAGTGACGAGCATGGAGCTAAAATGGTTAAGGCATTATTTTAAAAGTCTAAACAGAATTTAAGGTCGAACATATATTCATCACACACATTCATCCACCTTTGATCTACCTCAAAGTGGATGTGAACCCCTTTATATTCTCGATTTAGGCATTGATTGTTTAATCGTTTCTTTCTAAAATTTATTTTGTATTTTTGTTTTTGTTAGCTATAGCTTGAAGACATAGATTTTTGGATACCTTCCGGTGGATAGGTGGGAGGCTTGCTCATCTTTTTAACATCTGACTACAACAAAGTACCCTCTTTATGAAATCTTTTAAATATAATTAATTCTGTATAATAAGATATTTAAAATTAATATACAGAAACAAGAAAGATGAATATTTTTTTTATTAAAATACATAAAGTAATGGAACAATATTAGTCTTGCAAAATTTGTTAAGATTATCCTCTACAATTTTTATCATGTGTATAAAATATATTAGGATAGTATTATTATTATTATTATTATTATTATTATTATTATTATTATTATTATTATTATTATTATTATTATTATTATTAAAATAATAGTGTTTTTTTATACCAAAGAATAATAGTGTTACATGTAAAAAATATATAGAGAAAATGTTTAAAATTTTATATAAACATTTAAATGAAATATTCATGTAAAATTTTAGGAGCATATACATTATATTTATGTAAACACAATCTAAAAGTTAAAATGAAAACGGCTGAAAAATATAAAAATGAAATATTTTGGTTTAGAATATATAAAGAACGGAATGACTTTTTGATTTAGTGTTTGGTAGGTAAAAAAAATCTATAAAGAACGTTAAGAAGCCAAAAAAAAGCAACAAATTTTGTAAGGAAAAACAAAAATAGTTTGTGTGTATGAGATTTTTCGTAACAGGTCTGATATTATTAATGTAATTTTATTTTATACAATAAAATTGTGTTTCAAGAATATACTATACTTTTTTTTTGTCATCAGCCTAGTGGCTTAGTAGTTCCCTGAAAAGGGCATCACCCCGGGTTCGAACCCAGGTAAGTGAGCTTGGCCAACAGAGGTGATAACCACTGTACCACTTAAAAAATAAAATAAAATTTATTTTAGAGATGGTTAAGTTGACTTTATCGAACATGCTAATATCATAACGGTGATTCGTAATGATAAGAAAGAAAGATATTTTAGTGATTATATTAAGATAGATAGTTAAATAAATTTTTCATCAAGGTGAGAGAAAAAAAAATCTTTTATGATTGTTCTACCAAAAAATATTTATAGAAACGATCTTATTTAAGTTTGTGATAACAAAAATAAGTATTGTAAAACGTATTTTTATAAAAATACAAATCAGAAAATTTTGTTTCGTATAATTTTTCCCTAATAATGTATTTAAAAGATAAAGATGTATTAAAAGAGAAAAATGTCTAAGTAGACATAAAAAATGAACAATTGTATATTAATGTAATGCATTTGTGTATTTGTTAATACATAATGCATATAACTGGGTGTTTATCCTAATTTTGTGGCTATATTTAAAAGAATGTTGTAAATCCACTCTTCCAAATATTCCAAATATAGAATTTAGCGGAATTAGTGTCGTCGATAGAAATTAAGAAGCAAAATAATATCGACCATTCTCGCTCAATCATATTTTATTGAATTATTTTCAAATATTAATTTAATTAAAAATTGTAAAAAAATTATAGATATATTAATTACAAATATTGCTAATAGCATAGCATGTAATTTCAAATTACAAACAATGAATAATAAGGAAGCTTTTTATGTGCGGAGACCAAAATTTTTTTCCAAGAAATGAAAGGTTCGATGACAATTCTAACAATATAAACAAAATATAAAACACGTAACTCGCGCGTAGTGTGGGAATTCTCCTAGTATAAATTTAAAATTAACTAAATTACCATACCAACAATATGTTAGCCTTAGTTTTTAGTTATCTTATTGCGGATATAAGTTATCTTATCGCGGATATTAGTAGTTTTTCGAATGGTCTCCCTTTTTGTGGGTTGTGGTCTCCCCTGTTGTGGAATTTGGTCTTCCCTGTTGTGGGCTGTTGTTTCTGGTATCAATTTCGATATCCAGCTATGGTCTGTATTACTGTTTGAAGTTAACTATAAAAATTTAAGGGAGAAGAGAAAAAAACATACCGACGACATATATATATAATGATACTTTGTGATCTTCGTTTGAAAAAACCCTGGACAAAACTTAGAAAATGTGGCTTTTCATTCAAAAGAACAACAAAGAGTCTCACATTAAAAGTAAAAGACTTGAGGCGAGCATACTACATGGGTCAGTGTCGGTATGGAAACTACTCCTTTCGCGAGTGTGTCTCTCTCTACATTACATTCGACTTCAGAAAGTTGTGGATGTTATTGAAGTCCTGAGATATTTGACAATTATCAGAATCATTTCATATGATAGTGTGACTAAAGGCTGCAATTACTATTCATAAAAAAAAAAAAAAGACACTAACCAAGCCTGCCTGCATTTAATCGCTTCTTGCCGAACTCTCCGCTTTGGATCATCTAGTGCCTTTGTTATTGCTTGTAAAACCTTAAGTGAAATTTCAAAGCCATGAGACACATTTTTGATTACGCTATATACATATACTAAAAGCCTGTGTTCGACATCTTTTGACTAACCTGTCTTCTGAAAGGATAAATCCTTCTGTGCGGCAATTCCAACAGAGCAGCCAGACACTGAATCGCTGTCTCCCTAACAACCTGCATACCATTTAACATGGAAAAGACCTCATTACGGGATATAAGAATCAACAGTATTGGAAATATACACGTCGAATATGATTTCTTACCATTAGATGCGGATACGATGTAAGCTTCACCAGGCATTCAGTGATTATATGTGCATTATCACTCGCAGATTCTTGTCCTGCCAGTTAGTATGCAATAAAAATAACAATGTTTTTTTCCCGGGAATATGGTGAAAACATAAATTGACTCTTGAGACTTAACAACAATTGAATTGACTCAACTATCTGATCATGTGGACGTTTCTGAGTTCATAATCCTTTAACATAAAATTATTTAGTGAAGTGTCAGCGCAAAGGAATGTAAATCCTAGCAGCACCATTGATTTTTTATTCTTTTGACAAATGAAGCAAGATCTCATATAATGCAATAAAGCTTTTGCTTTCCAGCATCTAACTTTTCTTACCTTTAATATCAGTAAGTGTTCCAGAAAGAGCCAGTAAAAGGCTGAAAAGAGTTTCTTTATCCGCAGCGTCATGGCTTAAGACGGACAAGCCTTCCAGTATCAACGGGTGTAGCTGCAGAAACCAAGGTCTTCTAAGAGACTGTTATAATGGTATAGAGAGTTTATCTTAGGGCTTACCTTTTTAGTATTGTCCAGTACGACCGTTGGTGGAACATTGGATATAAGATGCGCGAGAGCAACATGAAACATTGTTCTACAATCATAATGCAACTGGTCAGGTAATAGCACAATACACTGCGACCTGCCTATATATGGTGCTACTAGAAACTTGGTGTGATGAAAAAGATGCCCTAAATACTAGTATGATTTTACTAGCTACCCCTAACACATATGGAGAAGCAAACTTCAAATAATCTGCTCATTGTTCCGAAAAGGAACACTGAAAATTTCATCTAGGAAAATGACAAAGATGGTTGCAACCTGAATAAGGAGCTAGAAGACAGAGTTACAGAGCACAATTTCGAAGATGCTAATGAGCAAACTTTTCTCTATGAAGTAGTAGAACATGCTGCTAGAAGCAGTCAGATCTAACCATGATAACAAAATGCTTCTACGTTCCATGCAAGTTGACTGAAAGGTAATTCAAAACCTACAGGATATAAACAAGCAAAATTTAGTTAAAGATATGACTACCTCGAAAGTTGAGCCTGGGACTTCATAATCAAAGACTCCAAAATAGATACCATTGTAGAGAAAAACCGCTGCTTATATAGGGGCCGTATAACTGCATGAAATTTTCTGTTCAGACATACTCCCGAATCAGACATTAGTATGGAGAATGCGTCTGCTGCATGTCTCATTGCAGAAGAATGCAAAGCATGCCCGGAGGAGTTAGTGGCTTTTAAACATTCCAGAAGTACCAGAGCTATTTCATTAGCTCTACCATCACCCCGCAAGAGTAAACCTTTCCCAATCCATGCTAGTCCTCTGATAGCGCGGGTTTGAAGGTCCAGAGAACCACATAAACCTAAACATATCTTTGACAAGTTTGTCTCACTTCCACATGTAACTTTACCAGATCCACCCGAAGAAATCTTTTTTTCAGATGCAGAATCTGCATGAAAAATTATAACACAAGCTTCTTCCAAAGAACAATAGCTTGAAATATTTGGTCCACCAGAACCCGAGCCCAATTTGTTAACCATTGAACCCAAAGCTTGAGCTGCTGGGATATAACCCTTGAGAAAGGACACCAAAAACAGATGTGAAAGTGATTTTACATCTGGAATGGATGCCGCGGGAGATGCAGCAATGATAACTGATGTAAGCAATGAGAGTATTAATTCATCCCCAAATGACAGGTCACGTTGTAGACCCTTTAATGCAGTAAAGGTTAAAGGAATAGACTCCATAGCTGGGAGATTGCTTGATGAGACCACTCTATAAGCGTTTTGGATTATACTGTTCTGTGAATCTACCGAAGAAATTCCTACAACTTGCCCCATTGTTGCCGTTGCTGCCTCAACAAACTCCTGTACTAGAAGAGCAATTAATTCCTAATGTTTCCATAGATAATTCAGATCTACTTTGAAGAAAGAAGGAATATAAAGTTTATCAGCGCACTTGCCTTACAATAAAAATCGCAGCTGAAAACTCCAGAGGTTTCAATTTGATTCCAGATACTGATGGCGAAGTGCACCAAGGTTTTCTCGAGACCATCTATCTCAGCCACGCTATTTGAGCCCAAAACAAAAGTACCACATGCCAGAAGAACAGATTCATTTAACATGCAAAGGTGAATGAGGAATATTGGTGATAGCAAAAAAGGTCAAAAGAAAGAATTTCAAATCACATGAAAAACAGCGAAGCCATACAGAAATGTTTTCAAGTTTTCATCTTCTGGACCATAACATGCGCTAATGGATATGAAAAAGGGTAAACAAAGAGGTCAAGATCACATCTTTGTAAAGTAATAACAATTAATAGCTACTGTACATGTGTGATAATAGTTATCATCTCTTTTTCTCTCACAAACTAAAAATAGTTATCACCTCTACTTTTTAATATCTAGTTACTTATCTATGCCTATTATAATTTTTGATGAATTCCCAGAGTACAATATAGATTTACATGAAACGAACACACCAAACAATCAACAAGTTGTGTCATCCAGGATAGTTGGCTCGTCATAAACAACTACAAAACACACACACACACTAGAAAAAGCTAGTTTATCTACAAGAAATAACAAATTCAAGAAAGTTTGGGTACCGTGGAAGCAATTTATTGGTGAAACACTCCAGGAGCTGAGAACATTTATTGACTGATTTGTAGTTTCCATTGACCTGACAAGTATTTTCGAACAGTAGTTAGATGCAAGGAAGCTCTAGATCCCTTTGCTTGTTGGATATAGAAACCTGTTAGCTAAATAGAAAGTTCTTAAAATCGAGTTGGAGATAGAAACTGTTAGCTCCAATATGAATGAAATGTTTATGATCTAGAGTCATGGGGTAAAGACATACGAATTCAGAAAAACTGGAGCACAAAGCTTTTTCAACTCCTTGAACCATTTTCTCCACATACTTTGGTCCAGTAGCGCAGACTTCTGAAGTTGCTTCTAATATCATTGGGTATGAAAGATCACAGTGACCAGAGCAGGTCAATGACACCAAATTTTCAACAACTATACTCATGTAGCTCATAGCCTTGTCACTATCATGATACTTATCAATAAATGAGCCAATGCAGACCAGCGCTTTCAGTGCCAGCTCCCACGCTGTTGTTTTGCTGCTGTTGGCTGTGATGATTGAAGTTAATGTCATCAAAATCTTATCAAATTCCGATCTTGAGACAGGAGAAGAGCTTCCCCAGAACATACCCATCGTCAGCAAACCTTTAACTGGATATCGAGAATCAAAAAAAGAATTAAAAGAGAATTAAAAAAAAACAATCTAGAGAGATATGTACAAGGAGTTCAGCATTACATTAGAATCAAGGCAAGTTATAAAAGGAGGAAACATTGAGATGGAGCATATCTGTTAAGTAAGCACATCCATTTACCTCCAAGATATATATTCGCAACACAATCGTCACTAGAGCTGTGTACTGCAGAAGTGAACACCCGGATAAGTGAAACTGAGGCGCTTTTCACCATAGAGAACCATGATTCCTGTGCACACTTAGGTGTTAAAGAACATTCCTCGAAACCTAGGATAAGATCTTTTGATGCCCTAAGAAGTTCGACGCATAGATGAAGACCTCCGTAGTAGAGTCCGGTAGAGACCGTAGAATTTTTGTTATGAACGTGATCGCCATTTGAACTTTTCTCTGAAACCCCTTGAGTTATAGTGTTCATAGTGCGGACGAAAAAGGTTTCAAAGACTATGTTGCAGGACTGAACCGAAGCTTTGGCAGACACAGACAATATCTGACTGATAACACGAACCTCCCGTTTACTCGTGTCAGGCATTTCATTATACCGAGAGTGTCTAGAGATTGTATCAAAGACCCTCTTTATATCTATATCATCAACAACAAAATCTAAAAAGGAAATATCTTGCTTAACAAGACTCTGAAGAAGATTGACAGCTTCTCTGTGGATCTCATCCATTTCAAAGCCTGGACTCGTGAGGAATTCTGGAGCAAAAGAGGATTGTTTCCTAGTGGAAGAATAAAATGCATCTTTTAAAGCAGACCAAAGACCACCATAGTGCTTTGCCATTCTGTTTACTCCATATTTTATAGCGCAATCGCTCAAACATTTCAAAGAATCAACCTACAAATACGAGTGGAACAACTACACTTGTGCAACTCGGTAAATGTATTAAGATCAGCAAATTAAGTGTTAAACTTACCTTTGCAACTTGTAGAGACGAAGAAAGCTTTTCAAGAAGCAGTGGAATAGCATAAGGTTCAAAAAATGGCGTCGAAGAGAATGCCAGCTGCAAAATCGGATTAAACCTGATGTTATACATTTGTTTATAAAACGAATCCATGATAAATTGAAAAATACACAATTTTAACCTCATATCTTTTCATTCATGCCTGAAACTACAAGCTATACCTAGAAACTAAAAGCAGAAGTGAGAAGGCTAAAACTAGTGCTTCAACTTTTAAGCAAGCATAGTTTGGAAAAAGTTTTCAGTTTATGATTTATAAAAAATCAAGGCATTTTACCCCTGAAGCAAAGAGAAATAAATCATCTTGTCACAGAAAAAAGCAGTAGTCAGCCATCTTGCTTTGTCCAACAGAAAGATACTTTTTCTTTCAAATGTTGATGCAACGTTGGATATAAATTATTAAAAAAAATATATCGCTTATCCAGAGATGATCAATTAAAATATTGAGAAAATACTCACCAATAGACCTCTTGAAAGGTCCTCTCTTCTAATATTAACTTCATCATCTTTTGTCTAAAACACCAAAAGACAACACTAAACAGTTAAAGCAAATCAGCAAAAGAGAAACCCATCTACAAATCACGATGATAGGAAGGATAGGGTTTAAACTCACATGCGTAAAATGAAGTGGGAAGTAGCAACCAATAACATCGAAAATATCAGATGCATTAGAAGCAACCGGACCGGATGGACTGGGGAACAATTGAGCCAACAGCTCTATTATATGAAAAGCTACCATTAAGCATTGAGGGTCTTTTTCTCCATCAATGGCTTCACATGTAGCATAAACAAGCATATGACCCTATGAAATTGTCATTTAGTCAATAGAATCAAGAGAAAAATGAGAGAAGTTTTGCAGTACATCTAAACAGGGAAGACAACAAAAAACAGAAAACGGAGAGTAAGTTGTTTGCAATTTTTTGTCTAACTAGTCACATAACAAGAACTAGAATGGCGTGAATGAAGTGAAGTTTATGACGCGCCAAGAGCCTATGCTACATTTTTAAATACTTAAACTGTTGCACCAAGCTCACGCAAACAGATTTGCAAGAAAACATTCCTCACACACTAGACTACTAGATTTTAAAATGAGATCAGTTACATACCATAGTCATAACAACTCCAGAGTATTGATGTAGAAGACACTCCAGGAGTTCAAAAGAGAGCTGTAAAATGTCATTAAAATTTCAAGTGTGAACATCCGGTGTAGAAGCAGTGTCATTTGTAATTGTGGAACACGCAACAACAAGTGCTTGATCATTTACATATACCTTGCGGTCGTGAAGTGCTAAAGACTGCACTTGAACATTCTCTACAAATGACTTAGCCACAGCTTGTGCATCGATGGCAGAAACAACACCAGCTACGTGAGTCCTCTTCATCAAAGCCAAGCAACCAACAAGTGCCCCGCGCAGCACTCTCCAGTCAGCCTGATACAGTTCCAACATTATTTTATCGAGAAATTGACATATAGTTTGTAATACCAACATTGAAGTGATTTACCAGCTTTTCAGTAAAAAATGCGATGAGGCTGTGAATAACTCCACCTTCAAGTGGCGTTGCTTTTAGAAAATTGAGAATCTCTGCAAGAAGGAGAGTAGCTCGTGCTCGGACTACATTATCAGTAGTAGTCAAATAAAGTTCCATCTCTCTGACCTAGAGTTACGACACAGAGAAATTAACAAGACGAAATTGAGGCTAAACGAAGATGGATAGTGAGTAGATGGTGTTTACCAAGTGATCCATAGACAAGTGATGTTTCTCCAAGGAAGAAGCAATCCATTTCAGACTTGCAGCCTGAAACAGTTGGCAAGTCAAAAATGGATTTCCACAGAGAGAGAGAGAGACAAGTGTTGAGTAAGATGAACAAAAGGTACCTGTTGAGAAGGCGAACGAGTAACATCAACAAAAGCTTCGAGATGGCGACTCAGCTGAGTTGGTTCTGCCATCAGCTCAACGACGGCGAAAAAAAATGCAAGAGGGAGAGTGTTGCGAGTCGCGACGACGACGGCGGAGTATTTCTCGTTACTTTTATTTTATTTCTTTTGGTTTGTCGGCCATTTTTTTATGAAGCCCAGTGGGCAATGGGTGGTTTTCGGCCCAATGAAAACAAAATTAAAGATTAAACAAACTAGCACAATTCATATGATCGTTATGATTTTATCATCCCACGCGTCTTGGGAAATTTATTTTGGACTACAAATTGCTATTTCTTTTACATTAATTCAATATGTATAAGGTAATCGAATATATCCTCAAAGTAGTGATGTCAAATTAGGCCCCCGCGTCCAAGTAGTCTAACTCGTAGCGGGTTTTTTATTTTACTGTCTGTGTGGGCCGGACCGCGGCGGGCGACGGTTCGAAAGTTAGTGCTCATGTCTGTCCCGCGTGTTTTTCGCGGCTCCGCGGGTCGGTCCGCGGTCCAATCTCGTTCAAATGCTAACAAAGTCGTTTTTATAATTATTTCATGATTATATAATGGGTTAAGACTCTAACATTATTACTATCATAAATGAACTTATTAGAGAGTCTTAAAAAACGACTTTCAAAACAACAATTATAGAAAATAAAATTGTGAAAGTGTCTAACTTGAAAGCAAATGAAACAAATCATCATCAATATGCAAGAGTTAAACCAAATCTAAATCAAAAGAAATTATTCATGAAATCTTATATATAATTAGGGACTTTTCTCTCCATCTAAAGTGTCTATCTAAGCAAAACTTAATTCTTTTTACATTAAAATCATCTAATTAAATGATCATTTAATTTACTTTAATAGAATAATGATAATTAAGATAACATTGAAATATGGTATTATTTAATCGTCAATTAAAAAAACTAATCTACCAACAAAAATATTATCTAAATTAACTCAATGTAAAATTTTAATATATTTTTCTTATTTCAAAACTTTGTATAATGTTCGTATATAATTGATCAAATATATTTTGAAAAAAACAAACAATAGCACATTAAAATACAATAATTAGCGACATAACAAAGCGATAAACATCGCTTAAAAAATGACAAATATAATCTTTTCCTTATTTTAAGGTATGTTTTAAAATAATTAGTATCTCCATATAATAAAATTCTTGAACAAATTAATATTAAAACCTTTGTGATATCATCAATATGTATTTTACAATCTTAGTTAATTTGCATTTCTGCTAGCTCCTATCGTTCATAACTCTTATTTTTTTAATCATTTTAAAGTTTAGTACCATTTTATATAACTATTTTACTCCATATTTTATTAAATATTATTGCTATATATAAGTAAATTTTAAATATCTCTATATTATTATTTGGGAAGTACAATTAGGAGAATAACCTTAAGTTTGTAAAGAATTACAACAAATGCCATTAGAAAGTAAAAATATAAAGAAAAAATAAAATCTTCAATAAAGATAAAAATAGTTTTTAAAAATGTTATTCAAAAACCAATGAAATTTGTTAAGAAGATCTTTTCTAGATTTCCTTAATAATTTTTTTTTCTAAATATTCATCTAAAAATATTTTACTATTAAAAATACGTTAATAAACCTTAAAAATTATTTAATTTTCATTTTAAATCGAAAAATGTATTTTAGATTTATAATATTAATATATAATTAATTATTTGTAATATCAATAAAATCCAAATTTTAAAAAAATAAAAAATACAAACAAAAAAGCTAACAAAACTAACTTAATTATATAAAGAATTAATAGTTTACATTTTCGTAATATATCAAAAGTAAAAAAATATTTAAAATTAATGCTGCCATAAAACATAATTGTTTTTAAGAACATCACCATGCCAAATACACTTATTAACAACAACTATTATAAACTTAATTATCTAAAACATACTATAAATTTTTTATTAAATAGAATAAATTTTTACTATATCATTAAGTGAAATTTATTTTAAAAGAGAAAATATGATTCAATCTACAGCGGGTTAATTGAAACTAATAGTATTGTAAAAAAAATACGATTTAGCTCACGACAAGTTAAGTACCTTAATCAACACCAAAATGTTTAAGGTTACTATAAATTTATAAAAATTAAGTTCTGTAAAATTTTTAAATATTTTAAATTTAATGTATCAAAAAATATTAATAATATATGATCTCGTGCATTGCGCGGGTTAAAATCCTAGTAAAACTCAATGCTAAAAGAGAATTGTGAAGCTAAAAGAGGACTCCGAAGCTAAAAGAGGATGCGAGATTTTGTACTTGTTGAGGACGCGAGATCCATTGCTAAAAGAGGACTCCGAAGCTACAGTCGTGTTATGAATATTAAGTACATCGCATGCCATTAAAGATAACTCACAAAATCTACGAGAGTGTTTTTTAAAATATTGCAGGATGTCAAAACTCTCAAAATTTGTTACGACTAAACGGTTCATCAAGACATACTTTAATCACATTTTATAATCACTCTTTAAGAAAAATACATATCCGTTAGCAAAAATTATTGCATAATATTTTCTTGGGAAAGTAACAAAAATTGAATTTTTAAAAAAAATATATCGAGAGAATAATAATTTATGAATCTCGCTTTCACAATGATAGTGTCGGTTTCGTTCCACTAGTTCCAACGAAAGAAGACGATGTTCAAGTTTTGAAATTGTTCCCTTGAGCATTATTACGAGTCTATCTACCGGAGAAACCGAGAGATTTCAGAGGAAAAAAAAAATCGTTTTGCGGTCTATTTACGGCCCGCAAACCCGCAGCGGTTGGCCTGCACTAGTTTCACAGACCGCGCGGACAATGCCCGATTGGCCCGCAAAATTTTAGACTTCTTTTTGAATGCCCAAATTCATCCCGCATCAGAGCTACTTGGACCAAACCCGCAGGCAACCGCCCAAATTGACATCTCTACCTCAAAATCAAATGAACTACAGAGCATTTGATTTACTTTACTTTATACTACAATAACAAAAAGATTAAGAAACTAGAATACGTTGAGTAGATTCAATCTTTTGGACATTTTTAGCAAAGACAAAAACCAACCTATGAAATAACTTTATGTTTCTTTCGTTACTACGCCGCCGGATTTGGATATGCTTTGGGTTTTGGTTTCACTTCGATTTCGTTAACGCTTCTTACAAATATGGCCTCCGGTTCGTGCCTGCAAAATCCAACACAAGTACCCTGTTAAAGAGGGATCTTAACCCGAAACCAAACACAAAAGATATGTATTTATCTTTAGAGCAAACTACGAAGCTCTCGGGTTTGTGTTATAAGATGAAACTATCCCCGAGACTTAGGACTAACTTCACTAACTTCAGTAAGTGGTTTAAGCACTGGATTGTTAGTGAAAATCTACAAGACTAATGAGCAGGGTATATGAAGTTAGAAAGGAAAAAAGGATACATACGACTTTTCCCCCTCTTCAAACGTGTAACTTGAAGCAACAGCCAGTAGTTGACCATCTCGACTGAATGACAGTGCCGCGATACTTGTTGGATACTTTGAGTACTACAAAGGAGTAAATAAATAAACTTTAGGCCACACTTAGGAACACTTCATCAATAATAACCAAAAGCTCTTCCCATTACTAAACCTGATATAGCCTCTTCTTGTTGTTCCCATCCCAAATATTCACGAAACCATCACAACCGCCCGTTGCAAAGGTACCATAACTGCAATTAAAAAAACTCACATGATCACGCAGGGCAGTGCAGCTAACAGGTAGATTTCTTGGCATTAGAATCTAGAATATCAGACACAAACAAAATAGTTACAAATCTCATTTATAAAGATAGCACAATCCAAGCAACTAGCCTGCAACGTCCATTTGTTTTCGTTGTCACTAGAATTTCACCCCTTAAGACTAAAACTGTTTGCGTCCTCTCTTATTAAGTACGTGTTGTGCGAGAAGTGGTTTATCTAGAAATCTATTAAACAGTTGCGCTCCTTATAAGATAACAACTCACATTGGATGGAACGCAATGGCATTTACGGGGTAAACAATGTCCCTTCCAGCCTCTGATTTCCGATGACATTTGAAAGCATATCTGAGAACAGGTTGAAATACATCTTAAATCAAAGTCATGGTAGAAGAAATAAGAAGAAAAACACAGGAAACGTACTTTTTAGCCTGAGCAGCCTCTGAGAGATCAAAGAACTCCATTGCAACCCTTCCTTCAACAGAGCTAAGAGCATACCCTGTAAAGTTTCAATATCAGAAATCCAGAACTGAGATTAAAGGTATACGTTGGAATTGGAAGAACAATATAGCAACACTTGATATTGCCAACAACCACATAAAGCAATATATCTGTTAATTAACCTGTTCCATTAGGATAACTACGAACACATCTCGTTTGGTATTTCAGGGAAGACTCTCTTCTTTGCTCAGGCTGAGACATGTTTCGAAGATCATAGATATTTACATGCCTGCCTGCTGTTGCCACTACCAAACGATTTCCAACAAGCGACAGAGAGTAAACACGCTCTGGTTGCACGTATGTTCCAACCTGGGTGCGTTCCGGCCCACTTGCACCTCTTGGATCCCAACATTTAACTGTTTTATCCCAAGATCCAGTGATCACTTGCCCTGCAACATCACATAAAAGCATAATGTGTAAGCATTACCTTGGGGCAGTAAGAGTAAGAGACGACCATAATGCTGAACAAAATATTTGAGTTCTGGCTATAGCTACATTACAAAAGAAAGTGTTACTTAAATCACCAACTTTTAATAAGTATCATCGGTGTCTTATTAACAGAAAAATGCAAGAGCATGATTTACCACTCTACTTACCTGCAGCATATGAGTACTCAACACATCGCACTGGTTTTTCATGCATCCCCAAGATGTCCTCTTTGCCAACATTGAAAACAATCCTGACGTAAAAGCAGAGAAAACCTCATGAATTGAAAAAAAAAACTATAATGCATATTTTGCTAGAAAGTAGAAAGTTCACTTGCATCCCATTCAAGTTTGCATAGGAGTCAGTTAACATTATAAAAGTAAATATATAGCGTAATGTAAATTAGCCTCGGTGGAAAAAATCTTATGCCAACAGTCTCTTTCACCAGATTGAGATCCATATAGTTCAATGCGCTTGCAAATGATACAAACATTTATTTCAGCACTTAACAATTAAAAGTTTAGGACTAAGCATTCTAAGTTCACTAAAGAATCTCACTTTTAAACTGTGTAACACGGATTAAATCGAGTTCTTTTGTTCTTCATCACCACCTCAAAAAAAAGACTCAGTTCAAAAGGAACATCATAGCTTAACTACACCAAACATTAACAAAAAGCAGTGAGTATAGAAAGGAAGAAAGTACCTTCTGACTTTGTTATCGGCGCCAACACTAAAGCCAGAGGAATCATCGTGAAAACAGCAATCGAGCACTGGGCCGCCATGTAAGAACTCCCCTCTCAACGAATTGGTACTCACATCATACAATCTCACACGCTTAAGTTCAAACCCAAAAGAAAAGCTTCAGATAAAGCAAGGACACTTGAATCAAATCAGTAAGTGAGGGGGGTGTTTCGCTAACCTTATCCCACGAAGAAACGAGGAGATGCTCACTCGTATTTGAAAATCGGAGATTGGAAATGCCATCGGACGGCGGATTCGAGAGCTCACGACCGGCGGACGGAGCCAAAGTCATATTCACAAAACGCTAGGGTTCCGGCTGGATATGGAAGAGAGAGAGAGAGAGAGATTTTGTTTTGAATTCAAATTAAAATCAAAATCAATTTTGTTGTTGTATTTGAAATTCAAAACTGTAATTGCGAATTGGTCTGGTCGGTAAAATGACGACGACGAACGATTGTGATAACAGAGATGGGCTGTTAAGATGTCTGGTAATGACTTCTATGTATAAGAGTTGATGGGCTTATTAAGGTCCATTTAATACAAAACCCGAAAGCCCAAAAAGGTAATAATAATCAGAGAGAAAGCGTCTTAAAATGTATCTCCTCGTCCTCGAAGCTGGGTGTGTCTATCGATCCAACTGACACGTGTCCTCCTAGGCTAAACGCCGCCACGTGAACAGCGTTTGGATAAATCACGTTTACTTTTTGTTTTGTTTTTGCTTGTTGGCTAAATTGAAATCGGCGTACAAGCGGTAACGGAACTACCACGTGTCCTATGAAGACGCATCTTGTAGTTACTAATACGGTACGCCACGCCACACCTAATCTTTTTCCTCACCTATACTCAACTCCACTCAAGTTAGCTCAACATTCTTTTTTTTTTCTCTCATTTTTTTTTAATTTGACAGCGAAATTTCAAATTGTTCCTACGTATTTTCGTGTAGAGTCCAGATGTTTCGTTAGAAGAATATTGCAAAAAGACTTATTGAAAATTTTCACTATTATTTATTACGTATTGGTTTTTCTTTGCCACGCGAAAAGGATTAAAATAAATAAGTGAGATTCATGCTAGTAGTACAAATTTATGAATATAATCTGGAAAAATCATGAAGATTAGTTACCGAAAAAAACGTAATTAGGCGTGTACGCGTTTAGTTTGAAGACGTGCCCCACACGACTCGTGGCGCGTACGTTGCCAACACATAAGTCAGCTCCACGGAAAATGTATGCTCCTTTATTTTATTGTTTTTTATTTTATTTATTTTTGTATATTAGCTGAAAAAATTATTTTTTGGTTTACCAATTTATAAAATTTGACTTTGAACCGGTCTCTCACCCGTGATGACTCAAAACTTATTAGGTCAGCCATGACCAAAACCACCCGGTATCTTACGGTTATTTTCTCTTTTATCTTTTTTTGTATTTTACGGTTATTGTTTAAAATCCATTTTGATAAGTTTAATATGATTTCTATCCGATTGCATCTCCTTTAATAATCTGACACATGCTCATATGCAATAATAATAAAATCATTTGTTGATCTTGTTATTTAATATTACTTTTAATAAAATTTCCTTCCGTAATTACTATAGTGTGTGTGTTAGGCCTTTAAAGTACAGAGTATGTGACAACAAAGAGATCAAAAAAATTGACCGACTTTAAAAACGGCATCGTCCACGTGGTTTCCATATTAAATCACAGAGTCCAAACATTTCTTCACCACTTCACTCTCTCTCTCTCTCTCTCTGAAATCGAAAGAAGAAGACTAACTTCAACAGAAAGATTCGTCTCGTTATGGCTCTCGAAGCGATGAATTCTCCGACGCTTCCGTCGTCTTTCACCGTCCGGAAAGATAGAATCGAAGCGAGTGATGATAATTTGATGAACGATGCGGTTTTCATGGAGCCGTGGCTGAAACGCAAACGCTCGAAACGTCAGCGTTCTCGCAGCCCATCTTCGTCGTCTTCCTCACCACCTCGATCTCGGCCTAAATCTCAGGATCAGGAGGAGCTTACGGAGGAAGAGTATCTCGCTCTCTGCCTCCTCAAGCTCGCTAAACACCAGCCGTCATCTATTCACCAATCGCAGACGCGATTTCAACAATCGCAAACTCCGCCGCCAGTTTCGTATAAGTGTAGCGTTTGTGGAAAGGCGTTTCCTTCGTATCAAGCTTTAGGCGGCCACAAAGCCAGTCACCGAATCAAACCTCCCGCAACCGCAACCGCAACAACCACCGATGATTCAACCACCGTCGCCGGAGACAAAAATCACAATCCCACATCCATCGCTCCCTCCGGGAAGATCCACGAGTGCTCTATCTGCCATAAAGTGTTTCCGACGGGTCAAGCTCTAGGCGGTCATAAACGCTGTCACTACGAAGGCAACCTCGGTGGCGGCGGCGGAGGAAGCAAGTCGATTAGTCATAGTGGAAGCGTGTCGAGCACGGTATCGGAAGAACGAAGCCACCGTGTATTCATCGATCTAAACCTCCCGGCGTTACCAGAACTCAGTCTTCATCACAACCCAGCCGCCGTCGACGGCGAAGAGATTCTAAGTCCGTTGACCGGTAAAAAACCGCTTTTGCTGACCGATCGCAACCAAGTCATCATCAACAAAGAAGATTTCTCTTTAGGAATCTAATATTCGTCTTATTATACATAAAAAATTCTTCTGTAATTTTTTCACTAAAAAGCCATATTTTCATTAAATTTTCTTTTTTGTTGTTACGATTTGATTTTTCTAGTTTGGATTGGATTATTCATAATATGTTAGGGGTTGATACAAATTGGAATATTATGTTAGGGATTTGATACAAATTTGATTGATGGTTGATTAAGTAATAATTTCGTTTTATTTGCATTGCTAATATCCACTCTGTATAATATCGAACACGTGTCATTCTGTGTGTGAATACAGAGCAGAGATAGTTTCTTTTGTTGGTTAAAGCAGAGAATACTTCCATGTGGATCCGTTGCCTTCATTAGCATTTAGCACATGTATTATTAGTTTGGTCCATAAATAACAAATAAAAAAAATATTAAGAAACTGTATATTATTAGTTTATTATTTGTCATACCTTCCGATATGGTTATTGGCCACTAAAACTATAGTGTATTGTAGCCTAGTTTTTTTCTGTTTACTTTATTCGTTTTAAACTAGTATTGATTAGTTGCACATGCCTCATAATTAGCCATGCATGCATCAATATTAAAAATTTGGTTATGTCGAATCATAAATACAGATGTAACCACGAATCTGTCAATTGGTTCGTAGGTATGTGCTTAAATTATGCAAGTTTCTCTGCCTACTAAACCTTAGTTGGAGCCTAACCTTCTAATTATATATCATCAGTTAGCGAAATGGATTGAAATTACTATGTAGAATTTGCTCGGTGTTACAAAATGATTTTTTTTTTTAAACTCTCTGATTAATAGATTGTTTGATAGATGGTTAGACAGAATTAGAACATAGAGATTGACGAAACTGTGTTCGCGATCGCTCGTGAACGGTTTTACCTAATCGCAGCAAAGAGAACCAAACACGTTACTAAGTATAGGTCGTCATTAATTAATACGTGTCGCATCTTCAAATTATTAGGAAGGTTTTCGTTTATTATATTCTATGTTATTCAACAAATTTAAATAGTTTTCACACACGCTAAAAAAAAGGTCGACATATCTGGTTATTCAGCGATACTTTTTTTTATATTGTTGAAAATTAATTTTATTGTTAGAAACAAAGTGAGATGTTCTTAGAAAAGAGAACCATAAAAATGGTATAAAATACCAAATATAAAGTGCAGCTAAAGAGTTACGTAAATGACAATTACAAAGACGCTTCAAAAGCTTGTAATTCATTCCGTTCGTGTTCATTCTGCAGATAATCTCTGCGATGTTCTTGACGTGTTACCAATTATAATCTTATCCAAACAAATGCTTAAAAAACATTTTATTTTGTTCTTGATTATCCATTTAAAGATGATAATATATACAAAAAAATTTTGATCACTTGGTCGCCAAGTCTTGGTGTTTCTGCTGGTAAGAAGAAACAAATAAAAAGAAAAGAATGATGTCACTTGTATTCTTCTTTGAACATACAACTGCAATGATGGCGGCGCTTGAAAACGACAAGGAGTTCGGACACAGAAAGAAGGAACGGCATGGCAAAGGGAGATGAGGAAACGCAAGAAACCCAACTCCTAAAAAACCTTCATCGGTATAAAGAAAACTAAGATGGGCCTGATTTGTCCCAGTGTATGATTTATAAAAAAAACTTAATATTGTTATCATTTTATCATATTTTTGTAAAAACCCATTACATTTATTGAGAATATAGATATGGGCCAACAGTAAAAACTACAGTTTCTTACGGAGGAACACGGTTTTTATAAATTAAACTTATTCAAATTTATCAAATCACAAATCGACAAAAAAAAAGAAAACGATTCAAATAGAATAGCTTCAGAAAAGAAGAACACTAGTAATAGTTATTTTACAAACTAAGGCTAGAAATATCCGAACACGAACCAATATGCAAAATATCCGATTAGGTTTCGTTCGCCGGTATTTCGAGTACGGATTTTACTCCACTCGATCTTAATTCAAATGGATACCAAAAATCGAAAACTATGAATCGATCCCGAATCCAAAATTTGAAACACCGAAAACTCAAAATCGGACTTGAAATCTGAAATACTAACAAATTTGAGAAGTTCTTATTAAAAAAATTCCCGCACGAGGTTGAGAAGTTCTTTCCACCAGTTATAACAAAGCATCTTTTTTTCTTCCATCTAATGGATTTTATTGAATTCAAACAAGTTGTTACACAGAGCCGACAAAAATATAAAATCTTTCTGGAGCCAGTGGCCGAGTTAACAGATAAAACCTCGAAAACTAAAAACCGGTATAACATAAACCGAAAGCTAAAAACGATATTAAACAAAGAAGAGTAAAGTACAACCACGACATATTAGAAAGCATACACAAAAATTCAATAAGTTAGTGCCACAAATACTGGCGCAGATATAAGCGAGAAATAAACTTTGGACAAAATTATTTGAGATGAGAGAAACGCTCTCTCTATATTGTTTCTGACTGGAACCACGAACAATCGTCACTTTCTATATTTCTCAAAGAAGACGAAGCCACGAGAAAACGGTTCTCACAACACGAACAACCGCAAATGATGAGATTGCTAACGACTATCCAGCGACCAATTACAATTGAGACATAGCTCCTCATTCCCTTCTAAGGAAATCCAAATGAAAACCGCATGTTTCATCAAAATGAAAAGCACAACTCCTAGCATCTAGGACTTTACTCACCAAAAATTTCAATGAAAACCAAACGAAGAGCGAAACTACGAGTAAACTTGAAAAAACTGGCAAAGTCAATGAATGGTAACCGCTAGCCACAACAAGGTAAGTGAGAACGCCAACTCCATGTCTCCACCGAGACAACCACGAGAGAACTTAAAAAAGACAACCATGCACCAAGAACACTTCATCAAAAATAACCTCAACCCTGTCGTAGTATACCTCATTCTCCACCTATTTTACCAAAACCAAACAAAATGACAAAGGTCTAGCCTTGTGGATAAGAAGAAGATATGAGGCTGAGATGGGGAAGTGAGGTGCCACAACTCGGAAAACCGACTTCAATCAAACTTGTGGCAGCTTCATTCCCTCTATCATGCAGAGAACGACCCAAGCCAACCTCAGATCTGAAACCAACGATGACCATATCTCGACACCAGCAAAACCTAATCGCCGCCCCCAAATCCTTTGAATATGCTCCTCAACTTCCTCGTCGTTGCACCAAGATTCACCATCACCTAAGGAAATATCAGATCTGCTAAGAACACGAACCATCTCGAGCGAAAGAGGCCTTAGGACCTCGAGCATATCGGTCTGCAGAAAGAAGTAAGGGAAAGAAGAAAAGAGTAAGATATAGACAAAAGCCCTCTGACACTGTCGAGATCTGCTAGATCAGAGGCAAAAAAAGTGATTCGACTTTGTTTTATCGTAAGAGAGAGAGAGAGAACAGTCGTTTTTACTATTTTGATAACAAGACATCTTAATAACATGTTTTTTAATATAAAGTAGTATTCAATTAAAATGCAAACTACATCATTAAAAGGAATCTTAATAATAGTTAGTTTTATTTAATGTTGGCTTGAAAACACTTTTTCGTTTTAATTATCTCTTATAAATCAATGTGAAGAGATTTTTTTAAACTGTTATATATAGACCTCTCAAAATGGTTCTATGTCTAGAGTGGATTGTGTTCGATAGAACTTTGGTTTCGAATAACCGGAGAGAAATAAGTAGTCATTGATACAAATCATACAAATGGTGTAGAATCATGTTGGCATTATTGATTGAAGTGATTCAATTTTTAGGTTTAAAATGTTAGTTTGATGTTGAAAAGATGAAGATTTAGTAAACTCATGTGAAGTCTGGTGAAATCAGATACAACCAGGTACAAGTGTGTGTACAAGTTTCCAGGATGTGAAGTTGGAGAAAGAAAACCTAGTACAACCTTGTTCCCAAATCTTGTGAAGTTTTGTGAAATCAGGGAAGGAGAAAACCTGGTACAACCTGATAAAACTTTGTACAAACCTTTACAAGTTTCAAAAGTATATAACTAATTAAGGTTGTGCGTTTTAGAGAAAGATTGGACATGAGTGAAGTCTCTGAACGCGGCATAAAGTTCTCACTAAAGTCTCAAGTATAAATGCAAGGTTCCATCATCTACTTCACTTTAAGAGTGTTGTTTGAGAGGCTAAACTTTTATTTCTCATTATTGCTCAGGTTTTGAGATGTGTTTTCATCATCTATGATCAATATATCATCAGGATTGAAATTGTCCCTAGACGTAGACTCTATCACTCTGATAGGAACTGAGTTAACAAATTTATGTGTCCTTTACTTGCTTTATTATTGCTTTCTTTGCACAAACAAAAGTAGAGAAACATAAGAGTAATAAGAGTATTTGCACATCAAAGGTGTTGGATTTTACAACAAGCCAGTTCCTAACTTGTCTTCATGTATCTCCATTTTGAATTAAAAATAAATAGGATTTAAATAAGGACGATGATAAGCATATGATATTTTAAGAGTGTACAAGGAGTAAACTTAACATGACAAAAAAACTATAGACATATATTTCATACCTAAAAGCCAATTTTATTTAGTTAATATCATATAAAGGCAAATTTTTATTTTATTGCACAAAATCAAAATATAAGGCGAGTTTGAGTGAAAAATTGTGAGACATCAACCTGGAATTTTTTTGTAGTAGTGTCATTAATTTAATTATCATACCACTTGGTAATATGAAGAGAAATATCACAATGATCTTGTAGCATATATAAATGAAGGAAAATAAGTAGTTTAATACTATATTTATTAGCGCTTCATATGTAAATATGTTATATTTCCTTTCTGTCATACCTAAGCATTTAGGATTGTACACAACTTGTATATATAGTTAATGAAAACAACATACACTTCTCTTCAATCTCTAAATCATTTTGACATGATATTAGAGCTTCGATCTTACAGATCTAAGAAATTAAGAAACGAAAAAGAGAAAAGAATCTATAGTGAGAAGTACATAAGAGAAGAAATTCGCAGAAAGCAGAAACAAGATAATAACTATGTCAGTCAAAGCAACACTTTCACCATACTATCTTCATGCATCGAATGGACATGGAAACATGATTAATCCACAGTTAAATTAAAGGGATAAAACTATGAGGATTAGGCTAAACATGTGTGGAACGCCTTGCGAACCAAAAGAAAATTAGGGTTCATAGATGGAACCTTGAGGAAATCAAAAACATATGAAGAAATAAAATAATGGAATTTGTTAACTCGAGGCTTGTATCATGGATAATCAACACAATAGAATCGACAATAAGGATATCAATTTCTATGGTGGATGACGCACGAGTACTCAGAGGAGATTTGAAGCTGCAGTTTTTATGTTGTAATGGACCTCATATCAATGAGCTTCTCGGAGATATCGTAAATTGCATGCCAAATAGCGATACCGTGATGGACTACTATGGAAAGCTTAAGAAGATGTGGAAAAAATCGGTTGTTTATAGCTAATAAGGTCATATAGTTGTGGTGAACTTGCTGCTCAACTAGAAGAAGATCATGATGAAGAAAGAACTAATATATTTTTCCATGGATTAGATGCAACACGTTTTGGAACATTGCATTCTACTATCACAAGCATGTAATCTCTTCCTAAAATGTCTGAAGTATACCAGCCTATTATTCGTGAGGAGAAGCAACTAACAATGACAAGAAATAGAGATACTAAACCATAAGCTTTTAGATTTAGTGCAAGTGCAAGAAACCATACATGTTCGTTTAAAAAAGATGCAATTTGTACGTATTGTGGAAAATATGGCCATGTGTAATCTGATTGCTTCCAGCTCAAGAGATTTCACGAATGGTGGGGAGAACGTGGACGTGATTTTGGTGATCATGGCAGGGGAGGTACTCGCGGTTGTTTTGGTCGAGGTGGAGGTGTTGCAGGGACATTTGGTAGAGGTAGAGGAACATGTGGGAGAGCAAATGCAAAAAATATACCTCAACAACACCAAGTGCACAAGTTAACATTGTGAGAAAGGAGGGTGACTATGATTGTCATTGCCTTAGTTAAGTGATGATCAATTGACAACTCTTATAAGCATCATCTCATCATAGAAAACAGAGTGTTCGGAGAATCTAAATGGTAAGACATAATGGATAAAATTTATCATCGACACATGGGCAATACACCATATGACGTGAAATCTCGATTATTTGAGTAATATTATTGCTATAACTTCGTGTATTATAAGATTAACGGATGGAGATAGTGTTTTGGAAGTTAAACAAGGTGACTTGTGTTTGGGCGGAGCGTTATTGTTACAAGGGGCTCTATATTCTTAAAAAGGGGTAGACATAAGGGAAACACGCGAATATACGCCCTAGAGACGCCTCGACGATACGAGAACTAAATGTAAATGAAAATGATCCTAAAATGTCTAAATGTCTTAGCTATATGCATAAAAGATTACTATCATCTACTATCAAAACCAAGTAAAATGCGATAACATCAACTCCTTCGGACTTGCCTTTTGCTTGTCCTCAAGCAAACAACAAAGGTTAAACCCAGAAGAGAAGTTTGAAGGTGAAGAACTCATAACCTAAGAGATATACAAAGGATGCTCAAAATGGTTTTGGGTCATTTGAGTCTTGGGAATTATTAGTGAAAATTTTGGCAAGTAGATTTTTTTTTGATTGTATATAAGATCCTAGTTTGTGCATAAGAAAAAAAGAAAAAAAGAAAAATTGAAACAAAGAAGAAGTGAAAAGAAAGATACTAAAGATTAGAAGAAATCATAAGCTCTAGCCTTAAAATTTAAAAGTAAAAAATCTAGAGAGTCCACTTTTGTTTAAAAAGAAAAAGTAAAGAAGTGATTAGAATAGTGGCTATGAGAATAAAAAAAGGTTAGTAGCTAAGAAGTTCGTGGTTTGTGTGTTCAAAGAATGACAAACTTTTTTATTTACGCATAACAATTTGTGACTCCATTGCGTCCACTGACGGATTTTCTTCAATAAAATAATTGATTCCCACCAAAGAAAATCAATAAAGTAAGGGGCAAATAAGTTGAACAACTATTTTTCACAATAAGAGTAGTAAAGCTACATACCCAATGCAAAAAACCTCGCTCAAACAAGGGAAAATATCCAAAAGAGAGCCAGGAAAAATTGCATGCTCCTGCTAAACAGAGACAAGGCGCCAAGTGCTGGACAAGAGGCAAAGTGTTTACCCCTGTTTGTCGGGCCAGACGAAAATTAAAATGGTATAATCTGAGCAGGGAGCATGCCAAACTTGCTTACTCAGACGTGGGAAACAGCAGAAAAGCTGCCGAACTGCCCCCTTTATTCTAAAAATGGTGAAACACGACAATATAACCTAAAGACTGATAGTGGCTTGCTGTAGAAAGCAGAGTTCAACAAAGTAGACAGTGACCACCCAAGAGTGGCAGAATGCTAGCAAAATTTTAAAAAAGTATTATCCAAGAACAAAGATGAAATGTTCAGAAAAAAGAAAGAACTTGATATGAACTTCAACTCTTTCTAAGTGTCACTACGAAAGGTTAAACTCTTTCTAAGTTTCACCTAAAAGAAAAGAAAGAGTTTGTGTGTTCAAAGAATGAAGAGTTTGTGGTTTCTAGAATTCTAGGAAGCTTTGGGTGGGAACCATTAAAGGGAGACATTTAGACGTTTTAGGATCGTTTTCATTTACATTTAATTCTCGTATCATTTAGGCGTTTCTAGGGTGTATATTCGCGTGTTTCTCTTCTTTCTACCACTTTTCAGGTACCGTTCAGCTAAAGAACGGAAGATCAGCGAAAATGGATCAAAGTAGAGGCGAAAAACCAAGAGAGAAAAGATGGACGAAAACCGCCGAGCTGCGTACGAAAACCCGTCGAGCTAAACTTGCTCGACAGGAAAATAGAGCCTACCCGCCAACCTGTGCTCCCCTGTCCCGGAGACCTGAGCGTGGTCGGCGGCGTCGTCTGGTTTCAATCTCTATTCATCTCCCTCAAGACCATAAGGTACCTTTCTTTCATCCATTTTATATACCATTTTTCTTTTCGTTTTTGCTTCGTTGTGGTTATTTGCATATTGAAATCCAAGTTTGTGAGAGAAACGTCAAAATGGGAGGCGGTGCTGGACGGTTTATTGACCTTCCAAAATGATGTTTTCCATATTCCTTTTTCCCATTGAATTCTCTTGCCATCCAACACATGTTCCATGCAATCCCTCTTCAAGATTATGCTTTTTTCATCGCTCCATCATCTCCATTAAGGTCAATATCCTTGAAAAATTCAATGCAAATGTAAAGAAACCAATATTAGATTCAACTTCTAAACTAAGTGGAAATCCACACTAAATGCAATATTTACATTGTAAACTCAATGAAGACATACACTAAATGGTACTAATTATTCGCTAAATTATGAACACATCAATTCTGAACAAATAAATTGTTCACTAATTTCCATGGCTAAATTGCTTAAAATAATCAAAGGTTCGATCACTTTCACTAATGAATTTTGTGTTATACATGACCGTACCTCGAAGACGCTAATTGGAGCGGATGAAGAGTGTGGAGGGGTCTATGTTATTTGAGGGGTGCTTGGTATAAAGGTCCACAAGGCAGTGAGTTCTGGTTCACATGATCTATGGAAAACGAGTTGAATCTGATATTATTTGTGATATTTGTTTACGAGTAAAACAACACGCGATTGTTTCCACGAAAGTTCTAATAAAATAGTTGGGATTTTGATTTAATCCATTTTGATATTTGGGGAGCTTATTGATCTCTTTTGTTGGGGTTAAAAACTGTCTCGGGGAAATCGATGCCTGAAAAAGGTCTCGGAAACAACGTTTCCTCCTTCGGAGATGGGAATCGTAAGGAAATTCGAAAGCTCCGAGATTCC
>OVAN01001868.1:2084-37321 GCA_900406275.1 Anastatica hierochuntica | reverse complement strand
CAATGAGCAAGCATGTAACTTTTGAAGATCTAAAGTAGATATAGTAGGAATATATGCCAAGATCTAGTCTAATACCCATTACAATCTTAAATCTAACCTTAAAATACCATATCTCAAGATCTAATGTTCTCTACTCACTAAGTCCTATGGAAATCCAAGAAGTATCCCAAGCTTCTTGAGAATCCATGCTTTTAATGAGAAGAAAGTGAGAACAGATGAGAAGAAAAGAGATGAGATAATTAAATGCAAAGAAACACTAGAAGATCCAAGAAAAATCTCAACTTTTTGAGAAAGGAAGAATCTTGGAAGGAGAAAAGAGATGAAGAACAAAGAAGAACAAGAGATTAAAGAGAAGACAAACACATGAATTATTTAAAGAGATTTAAGCACAAAGTGTTAACAAATCCTTAAATCAATCTTGACTACATGAAGAACACACAAAAAACACAAGCTTAGGTATNAAATGTTTTGGGGGGGTTAAAGGGTGTTTTTATACAAAGGGGGGGGGGGGGAGAGAGGGTACCCAAGAAGCCTTAAAACACGTCAAAGTGGTCTGGCATCGACCCAAGGGTGGCTAGCATTGATCCTTGGGTCGATGCTGGCTCACGTTGGGTAGCAGAAGCTCAACTGAGGCTGGCATCGACCCAAAGTGGGCTAGCATCAACCTCTGGGTCGATGCCAAGGTTCCTTGGCAGCTTGTTCTTCTTGTTCTTTCAATTTCCGTCAGAATGGCGTATTATTTTCATATACTCTCTTCTCCACTTCCACTTGGCTCTTGATTCTCTTTGTTTCTTCACCGTTTAAACATCAAGAATCCATCATCCCAAGCTCTCAAGTTGCTCATCCAAAGGTTGTACCTACAAATGCAAAAAAAATGCAATTCAAAGACAAAATCCTAAGCTAGACTCAACTTAGAAACTTTATGAATTCTAAAACCTAAATGCATTATATACAACCTAAATGCAACTAAAACACATACTAAAGGATGCTAAATATGCATTAAATTATGAACACATCATCTGTACGGATTGTTTGAACCGATTTCCCAATTTGTCTTTGGCTATAGGCTAAGAAGTCTTGAATTAATTTAGGTACTTCAGAATTTTCCAGCATCGATTACGTCCACAATGCTCTGGAAAAGTCATCAACAATCATCAAGAAATACCTAGCATCACAAGTGGAAGGCATTCTGTATGGCCCCCAAACATCACAATGTATTAGAGAAAATGGTTCAGTAGCTTTATTAAGACTATCATGAAAAACACCACGTGTTTGTTTAGCACGAAAACAAATCTCACAAGACTTAGATTGTTATGAATCAAAAGCCAATCTATCTAAATGTGGTAAAGAAGACAAAGCACGAAAATATGGGTGTCCAAGCCTCTGATGCCATGCTCTGATGCCATAAATCTGAAGTAACACTATTGTTACTATCAACGCGATGAACTCTTGCAGCTTTAACTCCCGTAAAATAGTAAACCCCCTCATGTTCTTCACCCGTTCCAATCAGGATCCTCGTAAAATGGTCTTGCAAGACACAAAGTGTATCAGTAAAGATTGCGATGCAACCAGTTTGTTTTAACAAACAAGACACAGAGGTCAATGTGCAATTGAAGTCTAGAACATATAGAACATATATAGAACATATAGCTCGTGAATGGCGGACATTAGGAAAAGCAACAACCGAAGAAGCAATATCAGTTATGTCACTTAAAAGTGACAAGTTACCAGTCATATGATGAGATGCCCCCGTATCTATGAAAATATCTGTAAGTTTTATTTTACCATTCGATTTCTTAGTGGAAACAATAAAATGCGGCGTTTGTAGCAGTTGGAGAAGTTGGGCAATTTGATCGCTTGTTAGGTTTGTATTCGGAACAGAGACATTGTTAGACTGTGTTCGTCGTGTGCTTGATCGTCCACATCCACGATTACCAGAACCAGGAGATTGACCACCTCTGCTACGTCCATTGCCTGAAGTGTTCCTCTGTTGCTCGTACCACCAGTTAGGATACTTTTGGATAAGAAAGCATTCACTTGTGTCATGTCCTTTACGAGAACAATGGGTACACGATCTGTTTGGATCTTTGTTTCACGAGGCATTAGCAACAATCATGCGCTGGGAGTCTTCTTTGCAGAATTCTGATTTGACAGAGAATCCTACAGCCTTTGTTCTGAGTTCTTTAGAATGTGTACTTTGATTATGCTGCTCCTCTCGAATAACACGAGAGTAGACGTTGTTCAGGTCTGGAAGCAGATCCTCATCAATGATTTGAGAGCGGATAGTACGGAACCGAGACTCATCCTATCGAAAAAAAAATTTTTGGGCTTCAATGTCTTCACGTTCTTTTTCTATGTCAGCAGATGCTTCACAGGTACAAGGACGAGAGGACTTCAGATAATCTAGTTCTTCCCAAAGCTTTGTGAGTCTGCCATAGTACTCAAGTACGGTTTTCCCCTCTTGATTGCAGTTGTTGATCTCATCTCTTAGCTGATGTATTTGTACACCATTGGAGACAGAGAATCGGCGTCACAAATTGTCCCAAATTTTAGAAGCTTCAGGAACAAACATAACGGTGGATCGAATCTTAGGTTCTATCGAGGTTCGAATCGAACCAATAATTATAGAATTGGTTGCCAACCATCGGGAAAGATCTAGTTCTGTTGTCGGCTTTGGAATAGTTCCATCAACAAAACCTCGTTTTTGTTTTGCTTGCAGAGAGTTAGACAATTCTGTTGCCCATTCTGAGTAATTGTCTCCGCGAAGTAGGACCGGTGTAATTAGTGCACTGAGGTTGTCAGATGGGTGTAGAACATATGGAGAGCAGATTATGAGTGGATCGATCGTGGCCAATGTAGAAGAAGATGTAACTGATGTAGCAGTAGAAGTAGATTTCATGTTTCTTCTGAAGAAAGAAACACAGAGGTAGTAGAAAAGAATTAATGATCTTGTCTCTGTTTGTAGGTGTAAAGAAAACATAACAAGAAGAAATCAAACGAAAAGGAAACGAAGCAAAGAAAAAAAATTAGGGTTTTGATTTTTTCTCTGCGCTTGATACCATGAAATTATATTAAAAGAGTTTGTCTTATAACGTAATAGGTTTTAGGTATATATGCAAAGGCAAGTCCTAATCTGATAAGTATTAAGAATATTTACATCATTATCTTATATTATGTAGTATTTATCTCTAAGTATCTCTATAAAGTGTAAACAAATAAAACAATCTAACGAGTATTTATAGTGTTCTGAATTTTTTTGGGGCAAAAAAGAAAAAACTTACAAAAATGAAATTTTAGATTTTCTTCGTAACGCGACAATTGATCAATCACCCCTGCTAATCGATCAATCACTTTATTCCTTAACAAAATTCAGCTTTGTCATCTTTAGTAGGATAGATCGATCGCATTAAAGCTCTACACCCATGTTTGCATAAACATTTTTTTTTCATATCATCGCGAACTTTCTCGAAATCCAATAAAATATTCACATTTCCCTCAAACATGCCAATTACCTAAAATACCTGAAAACTAAAAGCTAAGACTTCGGAAAGCCTTAATAACGAATAAAAACATTGATAGAATTTAGTATAATCAGAATATATCAATTCTCACATACTTGAACTTTTGTTTGTCATCAAGTAAAGACTAACAAAAACTCAAACTAGTGTAAACTTTTGAAAACACGGGAAATCTAGAATTTTCAGCGGACTTTGCTTTGTAAAAACGACTCATCTGACCACATAATGAAAACAAACGACTTCTCCCCAAGTTCATATAGTGACATTCCAAGCTTATCAATACTCTAAATTGAAAGCCTGGAAAACTTGAATTCCCATCAGTTAACTCTTTACATTCATTAAATGAGGTGTGAATTTCTTATCAGCAATCATTATCACGAAAGGGATTGGTAAGGAAAGACTGATTTTAATTGTGGACTTCACGTGTTTAGGGCTTTCAGGAATATGAAATGAGTGCAAAAGATTCTGTAAAATTGCAAGAGAGATGAATCTATTGATAATCATATTTCCTTTACTACCTAACCATTCTAATACAAATCCCAAAACCATTAAACATTCAATGTAATCAACCCTAGAAAAATTAAGACTACTAAGATAAACACTTTTCTAGCTCTATACTAGTGCAATTTTTTGATTTTTTTTTTAATTTTTACACATTTCGGGCAGAGTTACTTCTTTGTGATACATATCTCAATAGGACATTAGATACACCCACGTAATAAGAATTAACCACCTCTTATGCTATTATGACATAACTCGCATTTAAGCTTAAGCATAACCCAGAAAAACATAATCAGATGTCGAAACCACCTATCGTTCCATTAACTAATCCTAAGTGGCAAAGGAAGCTATGTCAATCCTAAGTGTGCACATAGATTAACAATCAGAGTATATTTGGAGTTTGAAAAGAGGAAAGTTTAAGGTGTGGTACCAAATATAAGATGAGTCTGGCTGTTATGGACAAAATGGTAGCAAATAGGTAGAAAGTTCCTGAATATAATTGTTCAATTCCAAATAATGTTCCTGGTGAAAAAAAAACTAAATTCAGTTAGATGCCAAATAAAATAGAGTTAATGTCAGATCACAACAAGTCCCACAGGCAGGAACTTTCTAGTAGGGAGTTCAGTCAAAGGGTTCTCCTGCTTGATCTTTCTAATAACTTCTGCAAAAAATGGTAATTTAAAAATAACAAAAATAAACAACAAAGCAATAATCCTTAATCATCATTAGGTTTCATCATAATCCCCTACAAATTTTGACTTAATAAAACCAAAATAAAACGACTCAAGAGTTAGAAACACACCAAAAGAAAAAGAAAATTCTATCAGTACGAAGCACCCTCCTCCAGACTTACTTCACATCGTCCCTAGTGTGAGTAGAAATAAGAAGAGTGTTAAAAAGACATAAAACAGAAAAGGTAAATAAACAGCTACATAAATAACAAGAAAAATACCTTGCAGGTCACTGAAAGCTCTAGTCCATATGACCGGACCCTAAAGCGCATGTGTCATCAAATCTCCTCGCTCTCTTCCCTATGCGCCTAAGCCTCTCTCTAGACCTATGGTTCCCAATAGATTCCTCACGTATACAATTAGTGGCCTCAATAGCACCAACAAGAGTAGGGGCTCCACAGGCGGACCCTCTGTAGTAGTAGGGCCACCCACCAACAAGTCCCACGGATTCTTCCTTATCCATGCTTTTATCCTCCTTAGGACTTAACTGATTTCTTCCTATCCGCAATGCTAGTAATTCACCCAATTCCACCGGTTAAATATCAAGTAATCTTTTATACTCCATTGCTTCATTTGAATGGATGGTCTTTGACCTTTGTTGTAGACTAAGGCTTCTTCTAAGTCATCTTCCATATATAACTCTTCCAACTTTCCAACAAAGTCATCATCAAGACACTCAATGGAAAATGCGGTTCCATTAATAGTTGGTTTCTTCATAACGTCCATGAAGTTGAAATTGAGTATCAAATCTCCAAGACGAAGATATGTCTTTCCTCTTATTACATGAATGATGGCTCCCGTGGTAGAAAGGAATGGTAATCCAAGGATGATATGATTTAAAGGCTCTTTATCCATCTCCAAGACTACAAACTCTATTGGGACCTCACAATTACCAATCATTAATTGTAAATTTTCAAGGTTGCCATGTGGATACCAAATAGACCTATCCGCCAATATCAATGGAATCTTTGTTGCCTTAAAATATGTGTAGCCGAGTTTCTTTCCAATGGCATGAAGCCTAAAATTGCTCTCTAATCAACCAAAAACTTCCCAAAGGTCATATGCTTCAAAGTACAAGGCAAAGTGAAGCTTCCGAGATAACTTCTCTTCTCAGAAAGCATGTTTTAAATGATTGCACTAAATCATGAGTCACCACTTTCATGATTGAATATATCTTCTTCATTTTGGTTATGATGTCCTTTAAGATCTTGTTCACTATAGGATTGTCTTGACACCACTCCATAAATTGGTTAGTACGAGTCTTCCCATATGATCCCTTATCTTCTTCTACTTAGCCTAAAAAATTTGCTTCGTAAACCTTCCCGGAAAAGGCATATTTAACTCATCAATGGGGATATTGGAGTCGGTAGACCTAGTGTCCTTGTTATTCTTTTGGTGTGGAGTAGGCTTGCTTGTGCATGCTTCTTCATGAACCTTAGGCGCTTCCTTAAATAGTTCTTTCGGTGCCTCTTCCTCTTTAGTTTCCTCTTCTATCTCATCTTTCTTCTCTTGTTCTAGCGGGGTTGGATCACTTTATATCTTCTCTAGTACCAATTTGTTCCTTTTAGATTCACTTTCTTGAGTTCTCAAAGGTAGTTTTCTTCCACTTCTCAAAGTCATGACATTACATAACTCTAAGTTCACTTCACATTTCTCGGTAGGAACTCAACTCTAGAAGCTTGCTCTGCTATTTCATGCTCCATATCTTTCACATGTGAGGCAAAATAGTCATACTTCTCTCTCAACTCCATGAAGTTCTATTGATTCTTGTTGTTGGAAAAATTAATTATTATCTTTAGTTTTCTTCCTTATGTGTTGGTGTCCAACCAAAAGTGCTTTTAACATAGAATGTACTTCATCTTCCTTTGGCTTTGGGACGTTCTAGCAGTAGTCGGGGTTGTTGGATATTTCTCCCCAAAACTCATACTTGGAGAATGAGCTTTGAGAATAGCTTCCATTGTAGTTCTTTTGAATAAAACTAATATCTTCTTGTTGGTTGAAGAAAGCTTCATTGATTCCCACTTTTCTCTTAGGTGCAAGCATCGCCTTTCTGATTTGATCAAATCTTAGCATTCATCTCTTCAAGGCGTTTGTCGACAATTTTTTAATCGAAAACCAAGGTTCTCTTCTCCATCATATCTATTTGATAGGTTCTAAAATACTCTTTCTCCTTGACTTGTAGATAGACTCACAAAATTTCCGTTACTAGCCGTGTTCATAACAAGTCAAAACTGTTGATGCACTCCCCTATGGGATATCTTAAGAAGGCTACCTTGAGTGACATTGTGGTGTGGAAATTTTCTCACGTACCCAATGTACCTTTGCTAAGCTTCCCCAAGTATTTCTCCTATCCCTAGTTCAAAGTTCACGATGCTATTCCAGAAATTAGTAATGCTCTTATGCGAGTAAAACTTGCCAAGGAACCTCTTTTTACGTTCATCCCATGTGGTTATAGAAGAATTAACCATGGTATTCTCCCATTGTAAAACTCTATCTCCTAATGAGAATGAGAAAAGAGATAACTTCACATAATCTCCCGGGAATCCTTGTATTTTGGTCGTCTAGCTTAATCATTCAAAGTTATCAAGATGGTATATAGGGTACTTCATGTCCAACCCAAAGAACTTACAATTGTAGATCATGTTTATAAGGCTCGAATTTATCTTATGATGAGGCAATTAGTTTGAAGGAGCTGCTATCCCCATCTTTGTTTGGCTCGTAATTGGTGTGTCAAAATCTCCTATAGTCTCTTGGTACTCTTCTTGTTCATTCATATCTCCATGGCGTTGTTGATTCAATACCTCGAAAAAAAATCAACAAACCCAAAGACAAAGAGAGTAATTAGATACTTAAAAATTAAAGGCTTAGTCTCAAACAAAACGAAATCCCAAAGAAAATCTATAACTAGTAATCGTCTTCCCCGATAACGGCGCAAAAAACTTGTTGCCTAATTGTTTACCTTACAAATAGCTTTAAATTTATAAGCCCTTTGTTCTTTACAACCATACAATTTTGCAAGTGCACAAGTATATTGTCGTATTACTTAAGATCCTAATAAACAAAACTTAAATGAAAAGTAAAAAAATCGACTAAAAGCAAGTAAATTAAATAAAGAAGACAAGCGTAATCTAAAAGGTGCAAACTTTTAACTAACAAGAAACTAGAATGATGGACCAAGGGTTGTTGTAATAGTTTCAAATAGCAAAATGGTAATAGAGGTGTTAGTTCGAGTTATTAAGCACAAATCCAAGGCCAAAGACAATCCTAGCTAATCCATTCTCGTGACAATAAGCCATTTCCATATCAATACATTCACTCAACTCTCTCTCTCTTTTTGCAAATGATAAATCAATTAGGAATCATTAAGATCGAGTCCATGTAGTCACCAATCAACCTAGAAATCATCTCTTATTGGCTAACTAATATTAACAAGAATTAAGTTCTCCTAGAAATTTATCTCTTCGGCGTGAAACGCATACAAATATAGATTTTAGTTAGCTACTCTAAAACCTAGCATTAAGATATTCTAATTGTTTAGAAACCTAATATTAACCATTCCTAACACCAATTTAAAAACTTAACTATGCTAAAATCAACACACAATTATTAATCAAGATGACTACTCACACATGATTAAGTAAAATAAAGATGAAAGAGAGATACAAAGCATAAATTTGATACTAAGATTGGGTTTTCAATCCAAGATACAAACTAAAAAGACACACTTTTGATCTCAAAGATCAAAAGAGAAATCATCCAAAAACAAATCTTGAACAAAGAAAATAATTATAGAAGTATTATATCCTTTAGGATTAGAGAGTATTTATAGGTGAAAGGAGGGGGTCTTCGCTGGAATGTTGCGAGTTATTAGTCTCATGTCGCATACCATCGAGTGAATGGGTCGATGGTGGCTCGCATTAGGCACTTTCTAGTCCATCTTTCCCACCACCGACCCCATGTTGCAAGCTATCGACCTGCATGGTTGATGGAGGGCTGCATCGTAACTTGCTTGCTTGCTTCTTTGCTTCATTCCTTGGTCCTTTACTCCTATCTTCTTCAAGTGCTTGTGGTCTTTCTTTCTTGTGATTTTTCATCATCAATCCATCAAGAATCCATCCTTAAAGACATCCATTTAGCTTTGCCTAGGTCATACCTACATATGAAAAGAAATTCTATGCACAGAAAGAAAATTCTAAGTTAGACTCAAACTTTAAATTATATGAATTCTAGGGACTAAAATACATTATTTACATCATAAATAAAATGTAAACATAAACAAAATAATTATAAAATGGCATGAAATGACACATCATTTAAGATCACCGAGGAGAATTAAAATATCCACATTTATCTCAGACCCAACCAAGTATGGATTCAGACGTTGCACATTCACCATGAACTCTCCACTTTGGAAATGCCATAGTACAATCACTCCATATAGCCTCACATCTTTGATAGTGAAGGGCTTGGACCACTTGGACTTTGTTTTCTTGGAAATAACTTCAAACTTGAGTTATAAAGAAGTACCCTATTTCATAGTTTGAAGTCTCTAGGTATGATTTTTTTAGTCGTTAAAGGCCTTTGTGCATTCCTTGTAAATGCCAGAGTTCTCATACTCCACATGTCTCATCTCATTGAACTTATTCAATTGAAGGAAACACTTCTTTACAGCAGACTTGATGTCGAAGTTCAGTAATTTTACTGCCTGTACTGCCTTGTACTTGAGCTCAATTCGAAAAAGGCACGACTTCCCATAGACTAAATGAAACAATGTAATTCCAAGTGGCATCTTATACGTAGTTTTGTAAGCCCATAGTGCATCATCCAGTTTGTTAGACCAATTTTTTCTAGAAGCTTCAACAATCTTATGTAAAATGCTGTTTATTTCCCTGTTAAAAACTTCCACTTGCCCACTAGTTTGTGGATAATAAGGTGTAGCAACCTTGTGCTTAACTCTGCGCTTCTTTAGAAGTCCATCGAAAACCTTGTTGATGAAGTGTGATCTCTAATCACAATTCATGGCACACCGAACCTAGAGAAGATAATGGTCTTGAACATCTTCAGTACAAATTTTGAGTCATTGTGGGACTAGCCATTTCTTCAACCAACATAGAGACATAATGAACAAAAACAAGGATGTACTGGTTTTTTTTTAGAAGACGGGGACCCATGACGTTAATTCCCCAAACATCATAAACCTGAACTTCCATAATGAAGCTATATGACATCTCATTCCTTCTGCTGATATTTCCTTGTCTCTGAGAGGAATCACACCTACAGACAAAGGCTTGAGCATCCTTAAACATTATAGGCCACCAAAAACCTGCATGAAGAACTTATGAGACCTACAGGTAGCTAAATGGCATGCATAATATGTTTCATGGCAATGAAAGAGAATGCCTAGAATCTCCTCCTCAGTAACATATCTCCTAAAATCCCATCAGCACACCGTTTATACAAGTAAGGCTCATCCCAAAAGTAGTGTATGATATCTCTGAAGAACTTCTTCTTCCCATATCGAACGAAGTTTTGGGGCTGAACATCTCCAAGAGGATAGTTCAAAGTGTCGCAAAACCAAGGTCTTGGCTCATCCTTGCACCCCTGCGATTAGCTGTGAGTTTGGCACTTCGGTCTTGGAACTGTCTGACATCTATGGCATATATATGATCCGTAAGACAACTATCGTTCCAAGGGAAAACTTCCTCTCAGCAAATTTTGAAAAAAAAAAATTTGCAACCCATTTTCTGCACCCTTCTTGTCCTTGATCTCAAGATCAAACTCCTAAAGTAGCAGGATTCATCTCAGTAGGCAAGGCTTTGCATCCTTCTTTGAAAACATATACTTCTAATGTGTTAGTATTTTATAGGTTTTTGGTTTGGTTTTTAGTCGAGAAATATGGTTTTTAGTATGTATTTGGCTCTCTTTGGAGTGGATTTATGTTCTTTAGTATTTTTACATGTATCGAGCTTGAATGTGCAGAAAGATCGTATTTTGGACGGATTTAAAGCATTGAAGGAAGTGTTTGTGAAGAGAAGAAATATCCTGGCCGAAGGACATGAATCGATCGATCCTTGTCCAGGATCGATCGATTCCTGTCTCGATTTTCGCAAACCAATTTTGCAGAGCCAAACCGAATTATCGAGAATCGGATTTCATATCAAAAACCTAGACTCGTATTTTTAGTTTGATTATGCTATTTTTCGGACTTTGAGAACTAAGAGAGAGACTTGTAACCTTTTGGAGAAGAATCATCTTCCGTACTTCGAATCTGAGAAGCTTTCTGAACCCTTACTCTTTATATTTGATAAATATAATCATGTCTCTCTATGATTTGGTTTGTGTTTGTTCTCTGATCATGAGCGAGTAGTTTGTTTGTTGAGTTTAGGGTTCTCACATAGGGATTACATGAATTTTTGACCTAGAATTGTTTGACTAGGGATGTAATCAATTGGATCTTCATCTAGGATTGTTCTTAATGCTGATATTAACTTGATCACTTAGTTTCTGATTTTAGATTGTTTAACGCCAGAAAAGTGTTCGATTAAATGTCTGAATGAATCTTAGATGAGCAATTTATCTTAAGTCAATGGAAGTTGATGTTTAAGTGAATTGTGAATCTATCAAACCTATTTAGAATGCATGATTAGAATCTAAGAGTCAACGGAAGTTAAACTCAAGGTTTCTAATACATAGGGAATCGATACTATGAAAGTAGATTAATTCTATATTAGTGTTTGAGTACAAGACATTTTAAAACTTGTTCCCTGATCAATAGTTCGATTCAAAAATGAAATGTTTCCCTGAGAATACCCAATGCCCAGCTCTTCTTTGATTCATTTACAACTCGTAGTCATTTGTTTACTTTCTTTGCTTCTTAATTTCTATTTATTGCATCTATTCCAAAACATCTTTTTCGCTTTAGCCCTCGTTTGATATGCAACTCTACGTGCTACCTTTGATCTCTGTGGATTCAATCCTGAACCACTACAACGTACTCAACTATACGCTTGCACTGATTTCTTGGGTGAAAACCTGAGCTATCAAGTTTTCTGGCGCTGTTGCCAGGGACCCAGAACTCGTCTTAGAACCTAGGATTATTGCGTGCCTAAGGAATATTTCTTTATTTTATTTAATATTTTATTTTTCTTCTTTTTTTTGCTTTCAGGTGCATGAACATGCCTCATACTAGAGGCCAAGAAATCGAGAATCTTCTCGATTTTGAGCAAGAACCTGGGTATCTAGAGAGACAGAAGAAGAAGAAGGCGAAGCTGCTGGAGGTTTTTGAGGAGTTTGAGTTCGCGGAAATCATGGGTGACAACATGGAGAACCTTCAAGTCCATCAGAATCCTCTTTTTCCTGGAATCCTTCCAGGAGCAGATCCACCAGCTGAAGGTGGTGCTAATGTTGATGCTCGGCAAGCAGGCCAGTAGAATGTTGCAGCGGCGGGGCAACAACGCGCAAATCAACCTCAACAGAGGGTGACTCTGGCGCAATATGACACTCCAGAGGCTTTATATGCAAATCGCGCGGGAATTCGTCCGCCTCCCATTAAAAGAAGAAACTTTGAGATCAAGACTGGTCTCATTAACATGGTGCAGCATAATCAGTTTCATAGGTTGCTATCCGAGAACCCAATGCACCACTTGTATAAGTTTGAAGCTATTTGCAATACTATCCAGCACAACGGAGTACCTGTTGGAGCTTTGAAATGCAGGTTATTTATTTTCTCATTGAATGACAAGGCAACGAGATGGTACAACAGTTTAGAGCCTGATTCTTTGAAGACTTGGGAAGAGATCAAGGTTGCCTTTCTAGGGCATTTCTTTACGAAATCGTGGTCTATGTCTCATAGAAACAAGATTGCTGGATTTCACCAGTTGTGTTCTGAAAGTTTTCGTGCAGATTGGGAGCGATTTAAGGAGTACCACAATGATTTTCCCCATCATAGTTTCACAAAATGAAATCTCTTCAACATTTTCTACAATGGAGTTGAGGAGAAATATCAGAATGTTATAGACACTACGAGCAATGGTGACCTCATGAGTAACATTGTAGAAGAAGCTCATACGCTGGTGAACAATATGGCGAACAGCCAAGCTAATCAGAGATCTGATTTTTATCGCAGTAGAGGGGTTGTATCATCAGATGCAAAGAGAATTGATTATCTGTATTTAAAGCTAGATGAGCTAATGAGAAGAGATCAATAAGGAGTACACTTTGTTGGAGAACAGAATGATGCACCTGTATTGCAAGAGCAGGAAATGGGACAAATGTATCATAAATTCATGTCTGAAGAGCTGAATGGTATACAAGCAGATGTGAATTACATTGGAGGCCAAGGGAACTTTGGTAACAGAGGTTTCAATCAACAAAACCAATTCCAGACAAGTCGTACCAACAGAATTAGAGTGTATTCAACTCCGGGTATCAGAAAAAGAATCCAAGAAGTGGTTTTCGAAACACTGGCTATCAACAGAAGTCATTTGGTTCAGGAGGATTCAAGAACAACTATCATACGGGTTATCAAAATCAGAATTAGGGAAAATCTTCTTCATCTTCTGAAGACAGTGATCTGAAACAAATGCTACACCAAGTGTTGGAAAATCAAATCAAGCCTACTGCAGACATCAGATCAGAAAGTTGATAGTATGTACAGTGATCTCAATGGGAAGTTTGAGGCTATGAGTGTTCGAATGAAGATGCTGGAAACATAGGTTTCTTAGACTTTTGCGAGCAACAGAGCTCCACCAGGTATCATTCCAGCCAAACCGGAGAAGAATCCGAAGGAATGCTGTAGTGCTATTACAGTGCGAAGTGAAAAAGAGGTAAAAAAACTCATCCAAAAAAAAGGACAAGGATCGATCGATCCTTGGCTAATAAAGCCTCTAGACAGAAGGACAGGGATCGATCGATCCTTACTCTACGATCGATCGATCCCTGCTCTATGATCGATCGATCCCTGTCTTGACGAGGGTTCATCAGATTTTCGCGATGGGTCGAAACCACTGGAGGTTGGATGACTATATACCCCGTCAAAAAATCAATGAACGTGAGTACAAGAAGTTAAAGAATCTAGTCGGCGAATTACATGTGCGATTGCCTTTCGTACAAGCAATCAAGATGGTACCTTCTCTTAAGAGGTACATGAAGGAGATTCTTTTGGATCGCATGACCTTATAACAAGGTGTATCAGTTCTTACTCAAGAATGTAGTGCAGTTCTGCAGAACATCGCACCGGAGAAACACGAAGATTCAAGTCCTTTTGTTTTACCTTGCAGGATTGGATCGCTTACTTTCGAGAGATGTCGGTGTCGCTTGGGCTCTAGAGTTAGTTTGATGTCGTTATCTATCTCGCAGAGGCTAAATATGTAAATTATAAGCCCACGAAGATGTCCTTGAAACTTGCTGATAGATCAGTTCGAAGGCCTTTAGGTATTCGCTATAACATTCTTGTTGGTGTTGGAAAAGGCTATGTATACACTAATTTCGTAGTCTTGGAGCTCGACGAAGAATACAAGGATCCTATTTTCTTGGGTAGACCATTCTTGTCCACTGCTATAGCGATGATTGATGTTCAAAATGGTCAAATTGATTTGCAGTTGGGGAAACTGGTTGTGTGTTTCGACCTCGAGAAGTCGATGAAGAAGCCTACTATTGATGGGCATACATTTTGGGTGGACACATTAACTGATGTGATTGAGGAGTTTGTAGAGGAACCTTACACCGATGATTCGTTTCATATTTCATCATCGCAAATTGACGAAGATCATGGTCTATTGAGTGAAAATGATACACTGCTTCTTATTGAGGAGAATGAAATCAAAGAAGTCCTTGATGGAGATTTTTGTTTTACTATGAAAATAATCAAGACTAAAAAGAAGTGAAACAGAAAGAGCACAATACTGAAGAGAGTTCCGAATTGATTTTAATCCCTCAAGGATGCGACGGGAACGTGGTAGATTACAAGTTGATAAAGCGCAGAGGGAAATTCAAACCTTTCTCGAAGGTCAGGGCCGTACTCACACCGGAGTTTAAAGAGAAGGGCAAAGCTGTTGTGAAGAAATTGATGAGCAAAATCCTTGAGCTGAAGATTTTTGATGGTGGAGCTTGCCAGACTGAACTATTTGCACTCCAGTCTAACTCGAGACTTTAAACAAGCGATGAGTGGGAGGCAACCCACTAGCTTTAATATTGCAGGAAACAGGCCACAAAATAGAAGGACAGGGATCGATCGATCCTTGTCCTGAAAATACAATATATCACGCGACCAGGCAGGCGTCACAGAGCCAAACCAGGACAGAGGTCTAGTACTTCCCGAGCAGCTCAATAGTTTCTCTTTCCTTTTTCTCTTCATTTTAGTTTTATTTTTCTTTTTATTTGGATGTTTCTTCTTATTGCCTACTTACTACTTCCTTGGGTTTGTTTCACACCGAGACGGTGTGAGATAAGTCTAAGGGAGGTTAGTTTTGTTTTTCTTTTTCTTTTGGTGTGATGTTTGAGTCATTTCTATGTTTTTATTGAGTCGTTCTTATGGATTATTTATGCTTTATGATGATTTCACACTATTATATGTGTGCATTGCACTTTATTTATATTCTCATTGACCATTTCACTTGAGCTTTTAGCGCAGGCAAACCGGAATAACTCATGACCAAAATCTCCACCAGAAATCTCTAGAACTCAAGCTTTTTTATGAAATGTTATTAACTCTATTTAGCTGGCTTACTAATGAACTTAATTCTTTGATCTAGGAACCTGAAATCAGGAAATCAAACCCAGCATTCAGGATTACATCCCAATTTTTATACCATTCTTTTCGGTAATCCTGAGTGACCAGGCTCATCTTTAGTTTGGCACCACACCTTCACCTTATCTCCCTTAATCTCCATGCATTTCTTTTTCATCTTATATGCACACATATGTAAAAACAATGGAGAGAATAGGGTAGACATAATCCTTCTAATTACTTAAGTAGGATTGAAAAATTTAGGTGGTTTAGACACGGTCGTGAGTGTCTGATTTCTCGGTGTTGGGCGTTTTATAGGCTTAGATGGATATGATGCATTTCTTCGTGCTATATGGGTGTTTCTAAGATTGAAAACGCCAGTGTATTGATAATTTCTACCAGATTTTTGTATGTATATAAAAAAAGAAAAAAACAAAAATTAATTTCTTTTTGTTCATATCTGGTTTAGAAATTAGCATTTGCATATTGTTTTGTTGTTAAAATGCGCCCTGAAGATTGCACGTATTTGGTTTACTTTTGCTTGGTGGTTTATACTTGGGTAGTTAGGGGACATGGATATCAATATACACTTTTTCTCCTGCAATTTTGCATAATGTTTTGCATCCTGGCGCATATTTGATACCCCAAAACACTCTGAGCCTCACCACTCAAAGCCTATATTAACTAGCCCGAATTCCTGATTACGAGTTCTTTGGTGAAAAAGTTTCACGCTTATCTTAAATGAATGTAGGAGTTATTAACATGAATGCTGAGTTTGTAGGTTCAGATTTTGGAGTATGGATGGGCTTGGAAGGTCATGCAGAGATACTTGGGAAGAATGTCATAAATGCCTTTAGTCTAAGCGGTCATCGAAAATATTGCAGAGTAAGGTCTACTGATAGCATAAGATCCATTATGTTTTCAAACTTCTTCTCCCGTAGGCAAAGATCTAAGTCTGGGGGATTTGATGTATTAGTATTTTATAGGTTTTTAGTTTTGTTTTTAGTCGAGAAATATGGTTATTAGTATGTATTTGGCTCTCTTTGGAGCGGATATGTGTTCTTTAGTGTTTTTACAGGTATTGAGCTTGAATGTGCAGAAATATTGTATTTTGGACGAATTTCAAGCATTGAAGGAAGTGGTTGTGACGAGAAGAAATATCATGGTAGAAGGACATGGATCGATCGATCCTTGTCCAGGATAGATCGATCCCTGTCTCGATTTTCGCAGACTAATTTTGGAGAACCAAATTGACCTATCGAGAACCGGATTTCATATCAAAAACCTAGACTCGTGTCTTGAGTTGGATTATGTTGTTTTTGACTTTGAGAACTAAGAGAGAGATTTGTAACCTTTGGGAGAAGAATCCTCTTCCGTACTTCGAATCTAAGAAGCTTTCTGAACCCTTACTCTTTTTTTGATCAATATAATCATGTCTCTCTATCCTTTGATTTGTGTTTGTTCTATGATCATGAGCGAGTAGTTCGTTTGTTCAGTTTATGGTTCTCACATAGGGATTACATGAATTGTTGACACAGAATTGTTTGATTAGGGATTTAATCAATTGTATATTCATCTAGGATTGTTCTTAATGCTGAAATTAATTTGATCATTTAGTTTCTTATTTTAGGTTGTTTAACGCTTGGAAAGTGTTCGATTAAATGCCTGAATGAATCCTAAATGAGAAATTGATCTTAAACCAATGTAAGTTGATTTTTAAGTGAATTGTGAACCTATCTAACCTGTTTAGAATGCATGATTAAAATTCGAGAGTTAACGGAAGTTAATCTCAAGGTTTCTAATAAATAAGGAATTGGTACTACAGAAGTAGATTATTTCTATATTAGTGTTTGAGTTCAAGATAGTTCAAAACTTGTTCCCTGATCAATACTTCAATTCAACAATGAAATGTTTCCCTGAGAATACCCGATGCCCAACTCTTCTTTGATTGATTTACAACTCTTAGCCATTTGTTTACTTTCTTTGCTTCTTAACTTCGATTTATTGCATCTTTTCCAAAACATCCTTTTCGTTTTAGCCCACGTTTGATATAAAATTCTACGTGCTACCTTTGGTCTCTGTGGATTCGATCCCGAACCATTACAACGTACTTAACTGTACGCTTGCAGTGATTTCTTTGGTGAAAACCTCAGCTATCAACTTCAAAGTTGCATGATCTATATGAATAATCACCTTACACCCAAACATATACGATATGAACTTCTCAAAAACAAAGAAAACAACTAGAAGATCTTTCTCAGTAGTAGCATTACTACATTGTGCATCATCTTGAGTCCTGCTAGCATAATAGATCACATGCAACTTTTTGTCTTTTCTCTGTCGCAAGACTGTTGCAACTGCATAATCACTCGCATCACACATCACCTCAAAAGGCAATTCTTAGTTTGGAGACTGAACTATTGGTGCATTAACCAAAGCTCCTTTGATTGCTAGAAAAAAAAATATACAATTATCATCGAAGTGGAACTTCACATCCTTACACAACAACTGTGTCAAGGGTTTAGCAATCTTTGAGAAATCCTTGAAGAATTTTCTCTAAAACCTGGCATGGCCCAGAAAACTCTTGATACCCTTAACTAAATCAGGAGATTGAAGAGTAGTTATCACCTCGATTTTGGTTTTGTCCACTTCGATTCCTTTCTGTGAAGTTCTGTGACCCACAAAAATCCCATCTTGAACCAATAAGTGAAATTTCTCCCAATTCATAACCAAAATTTTGTCTTCACAACGCTGAAGAACCCTGCACATATTAAAAAGACACACTGAAAAAGAAGAGCCATAGACAAAAAAATCATCCATAAACACTTCGATTATATCCTCCATAAAGTCAGTAAAAATCAACATCATGCATATTTGAATAGTAGTTGGAGCATTGCACAAGCCAAATGACATTTTGTGATAAGAAGAAGTGCCATAAGAACAAGTGAGTGTGGTCATCTCCTAGCCATTCAGGTGGATAAGGATCTAAAAGAAACCTGAATAAGCATATAAAAATAGTAGTAAAGATAGTTAGCCAATATTTCAAGCATATGATCAATAAATGGCAAAGGAAAGTGATCCTTCCTATTCGCAACATAAAAATCCTAGTTGCAATCAACTCGTTTTTCTCATTATTAACCACTGTCATCCCACCTTTCTTAGAAACTATGTGAACTGGACTCACCCTAGTGCTATCAAAAATAGGATAAATGATCCCAGCCTCTAGAAGTTTCATAATCTCTTTCTTTACAATATCTTTCAAATTTTTGGTTTAACCTCCTCTAACTTTCTTTGGAGCTCTTATACTCTTCTTCTAGGTGGATCCTATGCATGCAAAGGTCTAGTGAAATACTTCTTAAGTTCTCTAACTAGCATGACCTTTTCTACACTACTGAGTTCAACATTGATAATAACATGGTAAGTGGAGTTAAGACCAAACAATGCGTACCTTAACCCTACTGGGAGTGGTTTGAGCTCTACCTTAGGAGCTTTCAGCTCGGTCCAAGTTCTAAAAGTGGTGCAACGACAGTTTCACTGTACTTCTCCTTTGAAGTCTCATCTAGCTCATCATATGCAACCAACTTTCGTATACTCTCACTACCATCCAAAATCCTTGAGTACATTTAGGCATCTTCATTAATGTACCCAATTTCTCTCTCATCTTGTACTAAGGCAACCTCCAAAGGATCTTCATAGAGAATCTCCTCACCAGTATCATCTGAAATCTCAGAGATGTAATCTATCCATAATACTTGGCCATCAATCGTTAGCCTCTTATGAATGTTATCAACTTCGAATTCATGACTATTTCTCCTAGATGGAGACAGATGTTGCCATTTTGAACAATAATGATGGCACCAACTGTAGTCAAGAAGGCTCTACAAAGGATAATAGGATCCTTTGGTTCCTCATAAAGATTTAGTACCACAAAATCTGCAGATATGTACCGGCATTCGATCTACATAGGAAGATCTTCGAAAACCCCAACAGGAACACGCAGTGAGGGATCTGCTAACACCACAGAAATCATGGTACTCTTGAATTAGTCATACTCAAACTCTTAGACATAGTAAAGGTAGAAGATTGATGCTTGATCCCAAATCACACCAAGAAAACTCAAAAATGAGTCCTTCGATTTTCACAGACAAAACGAACGGACCAGGATCTCCTTGTTTCCTGGGAATCCTGTTTTTAAGCACAACACTACACTCTTCACTGATCATTATGACACCCTATTTAAGGATGGTCTTGTTGGTAAGCATGTTCTTCGCGTGTCTTTTGAGAGAAGGAACCATGTGTCACGCTTCAACGAAAGGAAGTCTAACTATAAGCTCACTGATCAACTCCTTGCATTTAACGCCTCCTAATTCTTTGTGTGTTTTCTTTGCTGAAAATGGGTCTGAGGGACATAAACACCTGCAACTAAGGAAGAAGAAGATTTGTTCTTCACTTCTAACGTAGGATCGATCAATCCATTATCAGCCTTTCTAGGATCGATCGATCCTAATTTAGGCACGAGGTCATCTTTTGTATTGCAGATTTTCTCATCATTTTCATCAGTATTTTCCTCCAGGATGATGATTTTTTCCTTTTCCTTGCCCTTTTGAAGCACCTTAGTCAATTCTTTGCCACTATAGAGTAATGGCTTGGACTGGTTTCTCTTATTTTGCTCAACTTTACCTAGAAGAGTTCTTAAGGACCCCATCCCTGCTTTAGCTATTTGAGCGACTTGAGTGTCAAACTTTCTTACATGTGAAGATATGGATTCAAACTTGTTGTTGAGATCGTTGTACATCCCATCAACTTTAGCATTACTGATTTTCTTACCCTCCAAATCTATTGCCTCATAGCTTTGAGCTTGCTCTCTTAAGTGGCTGATTATGGCTAAAAATCTGAAAGCTCGCAGAGAAATGTCCAGATGTATATCATTTTCTTAAAATATGGTGTAAAACTGTTCTGACAAGGCTTTTGCACGAAAGTTTGTCTCTGAAATCCAAAGCCCGAGTTTTGCACAAACTGCTTTCCTGAAGAACCCTGTTGAAAATGCTGCTGCCCGGATTTTGCACAAAAGGGTTTCCAGAAAATTTTGTTGCACCGAGATTTTTGGACGAACATTTTTCCTTGAAATGCTTGTGGAGGATAACTGTAGTCTTGAGAATTTTTCAACAGTGAATCTCTTGTAAGAGAAGTTGGGATTGTTTTTGTGGCTTTGATTGAATCCCTTGTTTTTTATACCCCATGTAGTTCACTTCTGCGATATCCTTAGCGTCCTCTAAAGCGCAAATCTCAACATTGATGTCTACTATCCTCACAGAAGCTCACATGCCTCTTTATACTTTGTTGATTCTTCGGTATTTGAGCCATTATTGTCTTCAGCTCAAATATTTGGGAATTTTAAGAAGTGGTCCTGATAATACTAATATTTTACTATTTTAAGTTGGATTTTTACTTATTTATTTGCAGATTTTTAACGCTTTTCCGACCTCTAGAGGTAGTTTCTCGTATTTGTAATTTTAGGTTCTAATCAGGTCAAATCATCAAAAAGGATGGAGACACGTACTATTTGGACCTCATTCATATTTCCAAGAAAGTTTCATTGACAGATAGAGAAGACATAAGCTCAAACACTTGAGTTTTACATTTGAACTAGCTTTCAAATGCAAGTGGTTTGAAGTAATTTGGAGTTGTGACCAAGAAGTTACAACCATTTAAACGAAGACATGTCTTTATGTCTCGCAAATGAAGCAAGTGGAGCTGTTGGCATGTCCTGACTAGGTGACATGAATCCCATCACCGGCCCAGTGTCCATTTTTATCCCAGATCGGTCTTGAAGATATTTCATGGTCAAAGACAGATTTTACTTCATATCTTTCGGTTCTCTTAATCGATTTCGATTTCGTCAAAACTAAGATAACCAATGACGACCTAAAAAGACCTAGCTATTGAAATCTATACTTAAGAATTGTTCAAAGCAAACCCTTTATTTCATTAAAAAACTATCTCAAAACTTAAATCTATCAAGTTTCTCTTAATCTCACAAGTTGTATCACCACATTTATACCTCCTTTTATAATAAGAGAACTTATAAAAACCTAATCCTATTCCCAATAGAAACCTAAATATCGTATGTTTAGATAATTCCTTACAATAAGAATTAACCTTATCCTATTTAAATACTTGGTGGGAAAAGGATTACTTGCACATAAAGCTATCTCGACAAACTGAAGCTTATGTCAACATTCTCCCCCATAAGCTTGACCCTAATCTTTGACACATCAAGAACTTCGATGAACTCTCTCATTTTCTTGAATTGATTCTTCCAAGAGCTTTAGTTAGTATATCCACCTTCTGCTCTTGTCCTAAAACATGCTCCACATCTACTTGTTCATTCTCAACACTTTCTCATATAAAATGATATCTCCTATGTATATGCCATCACAGAACCCAATGCACCATATGGATAAATTTGAAACCATCTGCAATACTATCCAGCACAACGGAGTACCTGTTGAAGCTCTGAAATGCAGATTATTCATTTTCTCTCTAAACGACAAAGCTTCGAGATGGTATAACAGTCTAGAGCCTGATTCTTTGAAGACATGAGACGAGATCAAGCCTGCTTTCCTTGGGCATTTCTTCACGAAATTGAGGTCCATGTCTCTCCGAAACAAGATTGCTGGATTTCACCAATTGGGTTCTGAGAGTTTTTATGCAGCTTGGGAAAGATTCAAGGAGTACCTCAATGATTCTCCTCATCATGGGTTCTCAGATTGGAATCTCCTCAACATTTTCTACAATGGGGTCTAGGAGAAATATCAGAATGCTATGGACACCGCGAGCAATGGTGATTTCATTACCAAGACTGTGGAAGAAGCTTATATGATGGTGAATAACATGGCGAATAGTCAGGCCAATCGAAGATCAGATTATGATTGTGGTAGAGGAATTATATCATTAGATGCGAAGAGAATTGATGATCTACAGTCAAAGCTCGTTGACCTAATGAGTAGAGATCATCAAGGAGTGAACTTTTTTGGGGAGCAGAATGATGCACCTGTGCTTCAAGAGCAGAAAATGGGAAAGTTGTATCATGATTCATGACTAAGGAGCTGAATGGTGGACAAACAAATGTGAATTACATTGGAGGTCAAGGGAACGTTGGTAATAGAAGTTTCAACCAAGAATCAGAACGGTAGTTATCAATAGAAGCAGATTGGTTCAGAAAGATTCAAGAACAACTATCAGTCAGGGTATAAGAATCAGAACCAAAGACAATCTTCTACGTCTTCTCAAGATAGTGATCTGAAACAAATGCTACACCAAGTGCTGGAAAATCAGACTAAGTCTGCTGCAGACATCAATCAGAAAGTTGATAGCATGTACAATGACCTCAATGTGTTTTTTGAGGCTATGAGTTTTCGAATGAAGATGCTGGAAACACAGGTTGCTCAGACTTCTGCGAGCAACAGAGCTCCACCACGTGTCATTCCAGCAAAACTGGAGAAGAATCTGAAGGAATATTGCAATGCTAACACAGTTCGAAGTGGAAAAGAGGAAAAAGGCTCGTCTAGGACAGAAGGACAGGGATCGATCGATCTTTGTCCAATTCCACGTTAAGCACCTCTGAACAGAAGGAAAGGGATCGATCGATCTCTGTGTAGACGCGGGTTTGTCAGATTTTCTGGTGAATCGAAGGCACAGGAGGTTGAGGATGAGTATGTACCATCCCCCGCCTTACATTCCCAAAGCTCTGTATCCTTCTAGGCCCCGTCAAAAGATCAAGGAATGTGAGTATGAGAAGTGGAAAAATCTAGTCGGTGAATTACATGTGCGATTGCCTTTCATAGAAGCATTTAAGATGGTACCTTCTCTTAAGAGGTACATGAAAGAGATTCTTTCAGATTGCATGACACAACATATATCGCGGCATCACACAGGTAAGAGCTCATTATTTTGCTCATTATTTTCTTTCAAAGCAAAACGAAAAAATTACCTTAAGTTTTGATTTTCTTCAATTCTTCACGGATCTAAGTCGTTTTTGAGTTTAAATTCAAGAGAATTTCATCCTCTATCTTTCTATCCGATCATATTTCGCAAAATAGAAGGTATGTGTCCACAATCTCTACTAGCATATTTTTCAAAGAAATTTGGGAACTTTTGGTTTCTTGAATTTGATCAATGTTTGGTGCTTGAATGATCTTATACACATGTTCTAAGATGTTTAGTAGTAGGATTGCACCTAGATTTAGCGTTTTAAGGATTGAACTTGGTGATTTTGTGATTTCGCATTTCGTATGCCAGATTTTTGTGAGGATGCATGTTTCTTCATTATTTGCCTTGGGTATTGATGATTTTATTCTTTTGTGACATCTCTATGATTGATTACAACATGTTTTAATGATTGGTTGCGATGAATTGATTATTTTCACTGAGATTTGAAATGCAAACGAAAATTGGACATATTTGATGTTGTTCTTGCTTTGATGAATGATTTGATGCATGCTCTTCGTATTTATGAGCTTGATTTTCACAGGAACGTTACTCGTTGAATTAGATTGAATGATTTTTGTGTTTGTATCGTTTTGATTCGAATACTAATTTGGTTTCCAAGTGTTTATTTTTGCAGGTTATGGGTAGACGAAAGATAGGAGAGGTTCCGAAGACGCAGAATCCATCTAGCTCCCTTCTACACCATCAGTTCAAGAGGAGAGATCTCACATATCCTGCCAATTGTCCCGTTACTCAGGAATGGGACCAATATGACTCGTAGTTTCTAGAGGACTTTGAACACATCACATTCCCAATGACTCGAGTCATTGATGACGAACTCTTGAAGGCGTTTGGTATTAGGCAGGACTTCTATGCTCTCTTTGACAGGATGGGCCTCTAAGGCTTGCTGGAGCTTTAGAAGCATGTCTACCCCAAGTTTTGTCGGGAGTTTCTGGCCTCTGCATGTTGCTTCTATCCGGATTTGAACAACCCGATGCTTACCAAGGCACATTCTTTTCATTGTGAAGGGTCAGTTTCATTCTATCTCTCTCATGGACTTGGCTAGAGTTTTTAGTTTTGCGCAGGGGCGAGGTACTTGGGTACCAACTTTGCCGAGGTCCAGTAAGTTCTAGGACTTTATTACTGCTGGGGAATTTGTCTCTCGCAACGTGTAGCAGTCGCGTATCCACAGTCATGTTCTCCGCCATGCAGCCAAGGTTATTAGCTCCCACATTTATGCCAAGTCTATCCAGACTGCTGTGACTAACGACGAGTTGGGTCTTCTTTTTATTAGCGTGGGACATACATGGGACTTGGCACCTCAGATCCGTTATGTGGTGGCCGCGGATTTGAACATGGCTGCAGTGGTTGCTGATAAATTCGCCTTCTTCAAGGTGGTGGCTTCTGAGAAGAAGTCCTTTACTGCAGGTGCTCTTATTACCCGACTTCTGCGTTTTGTCAGGTTCGACTTCACTGGTCACCAGAGAGTGGAGTTTAAGTTCCCCAAGAAGGTGTGGGGATACAGCGCGACGAGCGACCTATTTATGCTTTCCTTGATGGGAAGCATCTCGTTGACTGCGTCATTCTAGCTTCCCCTTGGAAGTATTCTATAGACAGCTAGTGACCATTCATCTATCACTTCTAAAACTGCCAGCAGAGGTCTCTCTACATCGAGCTGCCATTCCCGAACTCGACATATCTAGCTAATTCATCGAGAGTTGAGTTTCTACCTCCTGTGGAGCGTCTTTGTCCCTGTCCCCTTTCTTTCAAGAAGGGTTCTTCAGGTCCTACTGGGGACCGTGTTACTAATGATGCTGATTATGAGGCTCATATGCCTTCACCTGCTGCACCTACTGACTTGAGATCGCAGAGCTGTTTCCAGAGGATTTCAATGCCTATGAGCTCGCCCCGCCACCGCGACCTTCTGCTATTGCTGCGGAGTTCAGAGCTTGGACAATTCAGAGTCATCAGAGGACGAGTTCTCTCATGATGCATTTTGCAAGAGGACTCTCCAAGATAGGGAGATTGCTTTCTTGTTCTCCTAACAGGTTTGTTCGTGAGAATGCTATCAGGCGTAGAGCGCCACCTTTTCCTGCAGGTATTGTAGATGATGATGATGAGGAGACTGAGAGTGAGGAGTCTGATGAGGAGGAGACTCAGGAGACTCGTGCAGCTCTTGCGCGAGAGGAGGCCAGACGGAGCGAGGAGCGCTCCAAGAGGCGAGTAGACTACGCCTCTGGAGATACAGGTTGACGCCCTAGAGCCAGACCCGGACAGAGGTCTAGCACTTCCAGAGCAGCCCAGTAGTTCTCTTTCCTTTTCTTTTCATTTTTGTTTTATTTTTCTTTGTATTTGGATTATTGTTTTTATTTGCTACTTCCCCATTCCTTGGATTTGTTTCACACCGAGACGATGTGAGATAAGTATGAAGGAGGTTACTCATGCTTTTCTTTTTTCTTTTGGTGTGATGTTTGAGTCATTTTGATGTTTTTATTGAGTCAGTTGATGGATTGTTTATGCTTCATGATGATATCACACTATTATCTCTGCGCATTGCACTTTATTCATATTCTCATTGACCATTTCATTTGGACTTTTAGCGCAGATAAGCACTTCCAGAGCAGCTCAATAGTTCTCTTTCCTTTTCTTTTCATTTCTGTTTTATTTTTCTTTTTATTTGGATTAGTTTTTTATTTGCTACTTACCCCTTCCAAGGATTTGTTTCACACCATGACAATTTGAGATAAGTCTGGGGGAGGTTACTTATGCTTTGTTTTTTTCTTTTGGTGTGATGTTTTAGTCATTTTGATGTTTTCATTGAATTTGTTTATGGATTATTTATGTTTCATGATGATTTCAGACTATTATCTCTGCGCATTGCACTTTATTTATATTCTCATTTACAATTTCATTTGGACTTTTAGCGCAGGCAAACCGGAATAACTCATGAGCAAACTCCCCACAATAAATCTCTGGAACTCAGACTTTTGTCTGAAATGTTATTAACTCTATTTTATTTGGCCTACTAATGAACTTAATTGATTTGATCTAGGAACTTGAAATCAGGAATCAAACTCATCATTCAGGAATACATCCCCATTTTTCTACCATTCTTTTTGGTAATCCTCAATGACCAGACTCATCTTTAGTCTTGCACCACACCCTTACCTTATCTCCTTAAATCTCCATACATTTCTTTTTTATCTTATATGCACACATGTGTAAAAACAATGGAGAGAATAGGGTAGACATGATCCTTCTAATTGCTTAGGTAGGATTGAACAATTTAGATGGTTTAGACACGGTCCTGAGTGTTTGATTCTTCGGTGTTGGGTGTTTTACAGGTTTAGATGGATATGTTGCATTTCCTCATGTTGTATGGGTGTTTTAAAATTTAAAAACGTCGTTGTATTGCTAATTTCTACCAGATTTTTGTTTGTATATATGAAAATAATAATAATAATAATAAAATCAAAAAATCAAAAAAAATTGCTTTCTTTTTCTTCATATCTGGTTTAGAAATTGGCATTCACATATTATTTTTTTTATTGGATTCACCCTGAAGAATGCACGTATTTGGTTTACTTTTGATTGGTGGTTTGTACTTGGGTAGTTAGGGGACATGGATATCAATATACTCATTATCTCCTACGATTTTGCATAATTTCTTGCATCGTGACGCAGTTTTTGATACTCGAAACACTCTAAGCCTCCCCACTAAAAGCCTTGAATACGTAGCCTGATTTCTTATTTACGAGCTCTTTTGTGAAAAGTTTCACGCTATCTTGAATGAATGTAGAGAGTTATTAACATGAATGCTGAGTTTGCAAGTTCAGATTTTGTAGTATGGATGGGCTTGGGAGGTCATGTAGCAATTCTTGGGGAGAATGTTCTAACTGCTCTGAGTTTATATGGTTACCGAAAGTAGTGCAGAGTAAGGTTTTTTGATAGCATAAGATCCCTTTGGTTTTCAAAATTTTTTTCCCATAGGCTTAGTCTTCGTTTCCTTTACTTGAGGACAAGCAAAGATTCAAGTCTGGGGGATTTGATGTGTTAGTATTTTAGGTGTTTTTATTACGGTTTTTACTCGAGAATTATGGTTTTTAGAATGTATTCGGATCTCTTTGGCGCGGATTTGTGTTCTTTAGTGTTTTTACAGGAATCAAGGTTGGATGTGCGGAAAGATTGCATTTTGGACGGATTGCAAGCATCGAAGGAAGTATTCCTGAAGGTTGAAATATCCAGACAGTAGGACAAGGATCGATCGATCCTTGTCTCAAGATCGATCGATCCCTGTCCCGTTTCTCGGAACGAATTTACGAATAACCAAATCGAACTTATTATGAACTAGATTTCATAACTAAAACCTAAACTCGTGTTTCCTGTATCATTATGCTATTCTCTGAGTTTTTGAGAGCAAGAGAGAAATTGGTAACCTAAAGAGAAGAATCATCTTCTGTAATCTGAATTCGAGAAGAATTCCGAAACTTACTCTTTATTTTTGATCAATAAAATGATGCCTCTCCTTGATTTGATTTGTGTTGTTTCTCTGTTCAGGAGTGAGTAGTTTGCTTGTTGGGTTTAGGATTCTCGCATAGGGATTCATGAATTGTTGACATAAAATTGTATGATTAGGGATATTATCAATTGGATCTTCATCTACGATTTTTCGTAATGCATGAAATTAACTTGATCACTTAGTTTCTGATCTTAAGTTGTTTAACGCCTGGAAAGTGTTTGTTTAAATGTCTGAAAGAATCCTAAATGAGCAATTCATCTTAAGTCAATGGAAGTTGACGTTTAAGTGAATTTTGAACCTATCAAACCAATTTAGAATGCGTAATTAGAATCTGAGAGTCAATGGAAGTTAGTCTCGAGGTTTCTAATACATAGGGAATTGATACTATGGAAGTAGATCAATTCTACAATTTGGTTTGAGTTCATAACAGTTTAAAGCATGTCCCCTAGTCAATAATTCGATTCAACAATGAAATGTTTCCTTGAGAATACCCAATGTCGAACTCTTCTTTGATTGATTTAAGACCCTGCTGTTGCTTACTTGCTTTCTGAATTTCGATTTATTGCATCTCTTACAAGACATCTTTTTTGCTTTAGCCCGCTATTTGATCTGAAAATCTACGTGCTACCTTTGGTCTCTGTGGATTCGATCCCGAATCACTACATCGTACTCTTTGTGCGCTTGCAGTGTTATCTCGGGCAAAACCTGAGCAATCAAGTTTTTTGGCGCCGTTGCCGAGGACAAATAGGCCGTCTTAAAACTTAGGATCATTGCGTGCCTAAGGTATTTTTCTTTATTTTTTTTTAATCTATTATTTTTCTTCTTTGTTTTTGTACTTTCAGGTGCATGAACAAGCCTCACATTAGAAGCCTAGGAATCGCGAAACTTCTCGAGTTCGAGCCGGAACCAGGGCATCTAAAGAGACATAAGAAGAAGGAGAAGCTGCTGGAGGTTACTGAGAAATTTGAGTTTACTGAGATCATGAGTGATACCATGGGTGACAACATTCAAGTTCATCAAAATCCTCTCTTTCCATGAGTCCTTCCAGGACGTGATCCAACTGCTGGAGGTTGTGCTAATGTTGGTACTCAGCAAATTAGCCAACAAAATGTTGCAGCTGAGGGGCAACAACGCGCAAATCAACCTCAACAGAGGATGACTTTGGTGCAATATGACACTCCGGAGGCTTTCTATGCGCATTGTGCTGGGATTCGTCCGCATAGAGAGAAGAGACTTTGAGATCAAGACTAGTCTCATTAACTTGGCGCAACAGAATCAGTTTCATGGGTTGCCATCACAGAACCTAATGCACCATTTGGATAAATTTGAAGCCTTCTGCAATACTATCCAACACAATGCAGTACATGCTGAAGCTCTAAAATGCAGATTATTCATTTTCTCTCTGTATGAAAAAGTTACGAGATGGTATAGCAGTCTAGAGCTTGATTCTTTGAATACATGGGACGAGATCAAGGCTACTTTCCTTGGCATTTCTTCACGAAATTGAGGTCCATGTCCCTCCGAAACAAGAGTGCTGGATTTCACCAACTGGGTTCTGAGAGTTTTTATGTAGCTGAAGAAAGATTCAAGGAGTACCTCAATGATTTCCTCATCATGGGTTCTTAGATTGGAATCTCCTCAACATTTTCTACAATGGAGTTGAGGAGAAATATCAGAATGTTATGGACATCGCGAGAAATGGTGATTTCATGACCATGACTGTGGAAGAAGCTTATATGCTAGAGAATAACATGGCAAATAGTCATGCCAATCAAAGATCAGATTATGATCGTGGTAGAGGAGTTGTATCATACGATGCGAAAATAATTGATGATCTGTAGTCAAAGCTCAATGAGCTAATGAGGAGAGAGCAGCAAGGAGTGAACTTTGTTGGGGAGCAGAATGATGCATTTGTGCTTCAAGAGCAGAAAATGGGACAGTTGTAATATGAGTTCATGACTGAGGAATTGAATGGTGGACAAGCATATGTGAATTACATTGGAGGTCAATGGAACTTTGGTAATAGGGGTTTCATCCAACAGAACCAATTCCAGAACAAGCCTTTCCAACAAAATTTGTGTGTCTTCAACTCCAGATTTCAAAATAAGAATCAGAACGGTGGCTATCAACTGAAGTTGTTTAGTTCAAGAAGATTCAGGAACAACTATCAGTCGGGGTATCAGAATCAGAACCAGAGACAATTTTCTACGTCTTCTCAAGATAGTGATATGAAACAAATTCTACACCAAGTGCTGGAAAATCAGACTAAGTCTGCTGCTGACATCAATCATGAAGTTTGAGGCTATGAAGGTTTGAATGAAAATGCTGGAAACACAGGTTGCTCAAACTTCTGCGAGCAACAGGGCTCCACCACATGTCATTTCAGCCAAACCGGAGAAGAATCCAAAGGAATACTGGAATGCTAACACAGTTCGAAGTGGAAAAGAGGAAAAAGGGCTCGTCCAGGACAGAAGGACAAGGATCGATTGATCCCTGCCCTAGGATCGATATATCCTTGTCAAATTCCACTTCAAGCACCTCTGGACAGAAGGATAGGGATCGATTCATCCTTGTGCCTGGATCGATTGATCCCTGTGCCTGGATCGATCGATCCATGTGCCTGGATCGATCGATCCCTTTCCTGACGTGGGTTCGTCAGATTTTTGCGATGAATCGAAAGTACGGTTGAGGATGAGTATGTACCACCCCCGCCTTACATTCCCAAGCCTTCGTATCCTTCTAGGCCACGTCAAAAGATCAAGGAACGCGAGTATGATAAGTTGAAGAATCTAGATGGTGAATTACATGTGCGATTGCTATTCGTAGAAGCAGTCAACATGGTACCTTCTCTTAAGAGGTACATGAAAGAGATTCTTTCATATCGCATGACACAACAAATATCGCGACATAATACAGGTAAGAGCTCATTATTTTCTTTCAAAGCAAAACGAAATAATCACCCTAGATTTCAATTTTCTTCAATTCTTCACGGATCTGAGTCGTTTTTGACTCTAAATTAAAGAAAATTTCATCCTCTATCTTTCTATTTGATCAGATTTCGCAAAATTGAAGGTATGTGTCCGCAATCTCTACTAGCATATTTTTCGGAGAAATTTGGGAACTTTTGGTTTCTTGAATTTTGATCAATTTTTGGTGCTTGAATGATCTTATGCACATGTTTTATGTTCTAAGATGTTTAGCAGGAGGATTGAACCAAGATTTAGCGTTTTAAGGATTGAACTTGGTGATTTTGTGATTTCGTGTTTTGTACGCCATATTTTTGCGAGGATGTGTGTTTCTTCATGATTTGCCTTGGGTATTGATGATTTTATTCTTTTGTGGCATCTCTATGAATGATTACAACATGTTTTGATGATTGGTTGCGATGAATTGATTATTTTCACTTGGATTTGAAATGCAAACAAAAATTGTACATATTAGATGTTGTTCTTGCTTTGATGAATGATTTGATGCATGTTCTTCGTATTTATGAGCTTGATTTTTGCATGAACATTACTCTTTGAATTAGATTGAATGATTTTCGTGTTTGTATTGTTTTGATTCGGATACTAATTTGGTTTCCAAGTGTTTATTTTCGCATATTATGGGTAGATGAAAGATAGGAGAGGTTCCGAAGACACAGATTCCATCTAGTTCCCTTCTACACCATCGGTTCAAGAGGAGCGATCTCACACATCTTGCCAATCGTCCCGTTACTCAAGAATGGAACCAATATGACTCGCATTTTCTAGAGAACTTAAGACACATCACATTCATGATGACTCGAGTCGTTGATGATGACCTCCTGGAGGCGTTTGGTATTAGGCAGGACTTATATGCTCTCTTTGATAGGATGGGACTCCGAGGCTTGCTGGAGCTTTAGGAGCATGTCTACACCAAGCTGTGTCGGGAGTTTCTGGCCTCTACATGTTGTGTCTATCTCGATTTGGAAAACTTGGTGGTTGACCAAGGCACATTCTCTTTCATTGTGCAGAGTTATCTCTCTCATAGACTTGGCTAGAGTTTTTTGTCTTGCGCAGGGTCGAGGTACTTGGGTACGAACTTTGCCGAGGTCCAGTGAGTTCTTGGACTTTATTGCTGCTGGGAAATTTGTCTCTCGGAGCACAAAGCAGTCGCGTACCCGTACTCCTGTTCTTCGCCATGCAGCTAAGGTTCTTAGCTCCCACATTTATGCCAAGTCTATCCAGGCTGTTGTGACTAACGACGAGTTGGGTCTTCTTTTTATATGTCTGGGACATATGTGGGACTTGGCACTTCAGATCCGTTATGTGGCGGCTATGGATCTTAACATGGCTGCAGTGGTTGCTGACAAATTCGCCTTCTTCATGGTGGTGGCTTTTGAGAAGAAGTCCTTTGCTTGAAGTGCTCTTATTACCTGACTTCTGTGTTTTGTCAGGTTTGACTTCACTGGTCACCAGAGAGTGGAGTTCAAGTTCACCAAGCAGGTGGGGATACAACGCGACGAGCATCTTTATGCTTTCCTCGATGGGAAGCGTCTCGTTGACTGCGCCATTCTAGCTTCCCCCTGGAAGTATTCTATAGACAGCTAGCGACCATTCATCTATCACTTCTAGGACCGCCAGCAGAGGTCTCTCTACATCGAGCTGCCATGCCCAAACTTGACATCTCTAGCTGGTTCATCGGGAGTTGAGTTTCTACCTCCTACGGAGCGTCTTTGTCCCTGTCCCATTTCTTTCAAGAAGGGTTCTTCAGATCTTGCTGGGGATCGTGTTGCTGATTATGAGGCTCATATGCCTCCACCTGCTGCACCTACTGATCTTGAGACCGTGGAGCTGTTTCCGGAGGATTTCAGTACGAGCTCGACCCGCCACCGCGACCTTCTGCTACTGCTGCGGAGTTTAGAGCTTGGACAATTCAGATTCATGAGAGGACGAGTTCTCTCATGCTACATTTTGCAAGAGGACTCTCCAAGATAGGGAGATTGCTTTCTTCTTCTCCTATCAGGTTTGTTCGTGAGGATGCTATCAGGCGTAGAGCGCCACATGTTCCTACAACTGTTGCAGATGATGATGATGAGGAGAATGAGAGTGTGGAGTCCTATGAGGAGGAGACTCAGGATATTTGCGCAGCTCTTACACGAGAGGAGGCCAGACGGAGCGAGGAGCACTCGAAGAGGAGAGCAGACTATGCCTCTGAAGATGCAGGCAGGCGCCCCACAGCTAGACCCAGACAGAGGCCTAGCACTTCTAGAGCAGCTCAGTAGTTCTCTTTCTTTTCTTTAATTCTGTTTTATTTTTTGTTTATTTGGATTATTGTTTTTATTTGCTACTTACCCCTTCCTTGGATTTGTTTCACACCGAGACGGTGTGAGATAAGTTTGGGGAGGTTACTTATGCTTTTCTTTTGGTGTGATGTTTGAGTCATTTTGATGTTTTTATTGAGTCAGTTTGTGGATTTTTTATGCTTCGTGATGATTTCAGACTATCATCTCTGCGCATTGCACTTTATTTATATTCTCATTGACCATTTCATTTGGACTTTTAGCGCAGGCAAATAGAAATAACTCATGAGCAAACTCCCCACCATAAATCTTTGGAACTCAGACTTTTGTCTGAAATGTTATTAACTCTATTTTATTTGGCTTACTAATGAATTAATTGCTTTGATCATAGAACTTGAAATAAGGAATCAAACTCATCATTCAGGATTAAATCCCAATTTTTCTACCATTCTTTTCGATAATTCTGTGTGACCAGACTCATCTTTAGTTTGGCAACACAGCCTTACCTTATCTCCTTAAATATCCATACATCTCTTTTTATCTTATATGCACACATGTGTAAAAAAAATGGAGAGAACAGGGTAGACATGATCATTCTAATTGTTTATGTAGGATTGAACAATTTAGGTGGTTTAGACACGGTTCTGAGTGTCTGATTCTTCAGTATTTGGTGTTTTAGAGGTTTAAATGAATATGTTGCATTTCTTCATATTGTATGGGTGTTTTAAAATTTAAAAACATCGTAGTATTTTCTAATTTCTACCAGATTTTCGTTTGTATAGATGAAAAAAATCGAAAAAAACAAAAATTGCTTTCTTTTTCTTCATATCTTGTTTAGAAATTGGCATTTACATATTATTTTGTTGATTGGATTCACCTTGAAGAATGCACGTATTTGGTTTACTTTTTGATTGATGGTTTGTACTTAGGTTGTTAGGGGACATGAATATCAATATACTCATTCTCTCCTGCGATTTTGCATAATGTCTTGCATCCTGACGCAGTTTTTTATCCCCGAAACACTCTAAGACTCACCACTAAAAGCCTTGAATACCTAGCCTGATTTTCTGATTACGAGTTCTTTGGTGAAAAGTTTCATGCCTATCTTGAATGAATGTAGAGAGTTATTAACATAAATGTTGAGTTTGTAGGTTCAGTTTTTGGAGTATGGATGGGCTTGGGAGGTCATGCAAAGATTTTTGGGGAGAAATTCTAATTGTTCTGAGTTTATATGGTGATCCAGGCACGCAGGCACCTGCCTGGACACTGTCCGGACGTGCCTCACACTGTCCCGAACATGTCCGAACGTGCCCGATAGTGCCCGATCGAGCCAGAACGTGTCGGGGCGTTCGTTTCTCGGTTCCGAACGTACCGAACAGTGTCCAAACAGTCGGGAAAAATATTTCTCCGAGAAAAACCTATTTTCTCTTGGGAATATCCTTACCATTTATTCCTAAGACCATTTTACCGTTCAATGGCCTAGGAATAAGTTCCCGACTTCATTTCCCGGTCATCTATGATGTTCTAGGCCGAACCGTCGGCATTTCCGATTCACTAAATCTCCTAAGGAATTTACCTGAGCCGCTACTTCTCCATAAATCCAACTTTGAATTTTGGCTTCTCCTATGTGGCTCAACTAGTACTAGGCTTACCACTATCCGGCCAACTCGGCCAAAACGTTATCCATTCGCTAGGGTTATTACATTCTCCCTCCCTCAATAGAATTCGTCCTCGAATTCTTAGGGGTACACCTTTTCACCATTACTCATTGTGCTATCCTCAGCTTTACTTTTTTCATTGTATCACCTTCAGTTCGGATCAGATCAAGTTTCCTCAATCCACCGTGCAACAATCAAATAAGAACATGCACGGTGAATCGAGAAATCCTAACCTTTCACCAAACTGAAAATGCTACAACTACTTCAAGTTCGTGTCTCCATCATACTTTCGCGACTAACAACCACCACTAGCTTAGAATGAAGGTCTAGGG
>OVAN01001867.1:18324-37327 GCA_900406275.1 Anastatica hierochuntica | reverse complement strand
GAGTGAGGAATGAGAGGAAGAGTCTCATACTTATAGGAATCCCTCTGCAATAAAATAACCAAAGGGTGCCTCCAGAATCATTTCGGCCGTGGATTCCAATTAAACGCATATCACTCGCCCGCAAAACTCGCAACCGAGTCTTGCGAGTGGGGGGGCTAATTGTTGGAGTCAAAAACGGTAACATCAAAATCAACGCCCGAAACTCCCGGAGGCCTCCGAATACAAACTTCGAAGCAATACGAAACCACCAAAAGCGTTGGATAGCCGCGTCGCTTCGGAAAAACGTCTAAACGCCAATTAATTCCAAACCACCGAACGAGTCTTGGAACCGATTAACGACTGAACTAGAGGCTAATCTAGACGACGACTGGAACCAAAACCGTAGGTCCGTCTTGGCGCCAATTGGCGTCAAGACCAGAGCATGGTCTTGGCGCCAATTAGCGCCAAGACAGAAGGTCTGCCTTGGCGCCAATTGGCGCCGGTTGGCGCTGAGACGCGGATAACGTTCAGCCGTAGTCAGTTGACTGAACCACGTCCTTTCCGATCGTCATTTCCTTCAAATCGTCACTTGATCGTCTCTCGTTTCGTCTCGATTGGAGTTTCCGTCAAACCGTCATGACGATAGTCGCAAGGATTCGTGTTTTTCGTGGACTTCGTACCGGTCGTGTAAAACGAGGACGGTTAACTTAAGCACTGGAAGAGTCTAAACTATACGATCGGCTTTATCGGTCTACGAAACAATTGCCGCTTATTCTTACGAGAAACGGTTTCCCGCAATAAATCGTAAAGGCCACTTAGCCGCGAAACGGTCCAACAGAGNTTTCGCGAAAATGTCAAGTTTTTGAGAAGATAAGGAAGGATCTCGAAAAGATATAGGCAAATCAGGAAAAAAGGAATATTTCCACGAAAAGATATGCACGAATCGGGACGAGAAAGGAAACGAATCAAGCCCACGAAGACCTATATAAAGGGTGCGAAGGAAGAGATAAAAGAACAACTTTTTCGTCACCGCAAAACACTTAGAAAAAACTAGGGTTTTTACTTTGTTTTCGTAAACGAGCTGCGTCTCAACTAGGTAACGAGTTTACGCTGTAGTTCTAGGGTTTTCACCAACAGTTCGCGGCCACGGCTTAAACCGGTTGTGCACGCTCCGATCACGAATTCGAATAAGATCCTTTAACTTTCTTCGTTATCTGTGTCTGTCGAGTTGTTCTTCGCTTACGTTTTTCGTTTACTTTTGATTCATTTTCGTCATCTACTTGTTTTGTTTCGTAATCTGTTCATCTCTTACTTAATTTTGTAGCCTTAATCTAATTTCTTATGTTCATCATTTGATCTTATCGCTTTTTGGCCACAGAGAATCCGTGAACCACGTAAACATTGATAGTGAGAATTTCGGTTCCCACAATTACTATTTTGATTTTTTTTTTTGTTAACGTTAGCTCTCAAATGTTTTGGATCAAAGTGTCCTTAGCAACAAACTGTACAATATTCAACCGTGTTAGAAGAAGCTAAACACATGATTGGATAATGTTGGGTTTGCCAGATTCGTTCGTTACACCATCGGAATCTATTATCTAACGCCTAACTGATGAAACACACAGACGCGCCGGTTTTGGGAATGGAAATGAAACTAAACACGGACGCAACGCAACTGTATCGAATTTAAGAAAGCTACTTTTAACTAAAAGGACTTAAGAAGCTTCACAGCTGTACTATGGGACCCATTTCGAAGAAGAATCCCACCGTCAATCACGTGTTTCTTCACTCTTTCTATCGCCACGTATCAGCCATTTTGATGCTCATTCTCCAATCATATGCTTACTTCCTCCCGCCGATTAGAGATTAGTAATGTTTTTAAATACGGTGATTAATATTTAGTATAATTTAATCTTATATTCCCCACCCTCCAGTTAAATGGTTATTAAAAACATCCTAATCTCGTTATAAAAATAAATTAAGATTTGAACGTGGCATGTTGCTTCCACTTAATCATTGACAATGATACATGAACCATAATCATATGGCATGTTAGTGAATACTTATATATATACCTTCTCTATTGTTGCCGGATATTAAATTTCTCTACTATGTTCTCATTGATTTATATAAGAAGACGTATGACAGTAGTCTTCAGAATGTTTTAAGCATCAGTTTTCATTTCATTGACCATTTTTGTAATATATATTCTAAAGAGATTATAAAAAGATATATTAGAAATTAATTTTGAAACTAAAGTGTCTTTATGAACAAAAAATAGCTAAACTTAGAAGTGGGATTCTGCTTCGTGATTGGTTATTTCAAACATATCTCAGAAAACATAGTTTCAACCATACTTCTTCTTTACCAACCTATCTAAGACGTTTCAGTTCTAAATGTTTTTTACGTTCGGTTTAGTACCGATTATATTATATAATGATTTTTATAAAGGACTTGGAATAGTATTTGGACTATTGCTAAGAAAAAAAATAATGATTTTTCTTTTTGTGAGATAGGTAGAGTTATATTTTATTTAGTTGGGGAGGTAGTTCCATAAGAGGTTTGACATTAACTAATAAAAGTCTAAATAGTCTGAATTATTACACACTTAATCTATTTTCTTGTTAATAAATTATATACTCAATTGTAAGAGATAAGATAAGCTTCGAAATGAAAAAAACATAGTTCCTTTCTGTGGTTCTGATGGACCGAATTGTCTCGGTTGTTTAGTTGTTACATCACTTTGGTCTTCCTTTTCATTTTGCTTGCTTCTCTTCTTCACGTATCTTCCTATTCTTCTAACTTTTTAAGTTAATATACAAATTGTACATGTCCATCGATCGTATTGTCTCTAACAATTTATCATTTTCAAGAATTGTCAATAGCTGTGTATTTTTTTTTTTTTTTAAAGACTAACCTTTTGCCACTCATTGATTGTAAAATAATTCCGAATAATACATTCGAGAGGACGAGATGCTTCCTTCTTTTTTTATTCTTTTTTTCTTGATTTTTTTTAATTCATTTTAGGATAAACGATTTGTAGGTTAATGAGTGTTTTTTTCTGTAGAATACATACCTAACTACTCCGCCAGATACATGACTTGAATTGGTACATATTTAGAAAGAAATGAATTGAATAAAATGAATTAGAATGAAAGATATATATATGACATTATCCAAATAAAAAAAAAAACAGGGTTTTTCTCGACGGCGTTTTTATTGGCAAAAACTCAAGATCTTCAGGTTGACACCGACGGCCGGTTTTTCCCTCATCCGTCGTCGGTTTATGGTTTATTTCTCTGCGCTCTCTTTGCTTTATCGGCTTCACTAGTTGCTGGGTCTTATAGTTCAAAGCTCATCCCTCTCCTTGCAAAAGAGTTTGTGGTCGGAAGTGGTGGAGTATGGAGCGGCAGTTCCATTTAGCTCTGCAGGTTGCCGATCTCGCCGGTTTTTTCGGTCGGAAGAGTCAAGGTTTGGTCAGATTTTGGATTTGGGCTTGTCGATTGAGTTTCTCTAAGGTTTAGGTGTTTAAGTGGTTCCGGTGGGATCTAATCTCTCCGGATTTTGCTGAGTAGCTCTTGTGTTGACATAGTCCATTCTCGGTTTCTGCTTTGTTATCACTTTTTTAAGGCTCAGGTATCTAGTGTTTTTTAGTGGTTTAGGTTCTTTGGGTAGTATCATGTGAATTAGTAGGAAGTGGTTTAGGGTGGATCTTTTGTTCTGGCGTTTCGTGCTCTACTTGTCCATGCGCTCTATGTGGTTTACGAGGTGAATGAGAGGTGTCCTCCTTCTACTAGCTAGGATCGACGAGCTGCTTTCCGGGTCCTCAGTAAGGAGGTGTGTAGAGCTTCAAGCTTTTGGTCGTCGGCTTCAAATGGATACCTACAAATGGTGTTTATGCCCTTCGATCCGGAATGCTATCTCGGCGATGTCCCTCGTGACTGTTAGGAGATCTTTCCTAATAATTGTGGCTTGTGAAGCTCAGCTCCACTACTACTCTTTCGTTTCCGTTTTCCTCATAGTTCGTATTTATCTTTAATGTTCAATTTGGTCTGTCCCTAGGTTATTTTTCCTTTGTGTAGTTTTGTTTAGTGTTTCTAATTTCATGGTTGTTTGGCTTTGGGGTTCCTTTTTAACCCGCCGGCTTTTGGCTCCGGAAAAGCTTTACGCTTTTGTCGGCTTAAAACGTTGTATCTGGTTAGGTTGTTTAATAAATTTTTTCAGATGGAAAAAAAAGAAACATATATATGTGTGTGATTGAGATCATATCGACCTTTTTAAGCAAAATAAAGTGTTTCTTTTGTTTCTATTTAGTAATTTGAACTATCATATTCCATAAAATATAATCTTGTCAATTTGTGATAATTAAAATAACCAAAAACAGTTTTACGGATGATGTCACAATAGATGATTCATATGAATTATAAAAGTTCATAATGGACGCTTCTACATACAACATGTTTACAATAAACAATTGCCACAAGATACTTTCGCGATCTGTTTTAGACATCTGGACATTTAGCTATTGAGGAGACCCTGGAGGTCGTTCCAACCAAGATTACTGCGACAGTGAATGACGAGCTCACGAGACCGGTGACAGAAGAAGAGATACGAAGAACGCTTTTTGCTATGCACCCTGAAAAGGCCCCGAGCCCGGATGGGATGACTGCGCTTTTTTATCAGCATTTTTGGGATACAGTGAAGCGAGATGTGATCCTTATGGTCAATCGATTCTTGGCAGAGGGTACCGTTGTGCCTGGTTTGAACTAGACAAACATCTGTCTAATCCTTAAAAAGGACATACCTTTGGAGATGAAGGATTTCCGGCCCATCAGTCTTTGTAATGTGGCCTATAAGATAGTCTCTAAACTGCTTTGTCAAAAACTGAAATGGATTTTGCCTAATATCATTTCCGAGACACAGTCGGCCTTTGTCGCTGGGAGACTAATTACTGATAACATCTTGGTTGCTCAGGAGATGTTTCATGGTCTTCGGACAAGTCCAACAGGGAAACAGAAGCGCATGACCATCAAATCAGACATGAGTAAGGCCTATGATCGAGTGGAGTAGGATTTTTTTGAGGCAGTGATGCGTAAAATGGGATTTGCGGAAAAATGGATCAGGTGGATCATGCAGTGTGTAAGATTGGTGTCTTATCGTGTTCTGGTCAATGGTCAACCGCGGGGCCATATCATGCCTGCGCGAGGATTACGCCAATGAGATCCTTTGTCTCCTTTTATCTTCATAATGTGTACAGAAGTGCTCATTGGTCTTCTAAGAGAGGCGGAGTGGTAGGGACGCATAACCGGAATGCGAGTAGCGAGAGCTAGTCCTCCAGTGTCCCACCTTCTGTTCGCAGACGACAGCCTCTTTTTTTGTAAAACGGAACCCCAGGAATGTTTGGAGATATTGAGAATTCTAGAGGTGTATGGGAAAGCTTCGGGTCAAAGAGTTAATTTGGAGAAATCTTCGGTTCTATTTGGGAAGAACGTCCCAGAGGCTGTCAGACGGGAGGTGAAGACTATTCTAGGTATCCAGGTTGAAGGAGGGTTGGGAACCTACTTAGGTATCCCGGAAGATTTGAGTGGTTCTAAATGCAAGGTCTTTGCCTTCATCAGGGATCGCTTGCAGAGCCGGGTGAATATGTGGTCCTCAAAGTGGCTTTCTAAGGGTGGCAAGAAGGTTCTAATTAAAGCGGTCGCCCTAGCTTTGCCAACTTATGTGATGTCGAGTTTTCTCTTGCCTCTCGAGACGTGTGATCAGATTACGAGTGCGATAGCGAAATATTGGTGGAGTTCTAATCCTCCTCGAAGGTGAATTCATTGGGCGACTTGGGACAAGTATGTGCTTCTAAGGAGGAAGGGGGGTTAGGTTTCGAACTCTCCATGAGTTTAATTTGGCTCTTTTGGCCAAACAGATGTGGCGTCTCATTAGATTCCCGCATTCTCTTCTTGCAAGGATCCTTAGGGGCGGTATTTCAAGTATACTTCTCCACTACAAGCCCCTGAGTCGGCTAGTCCTTCTTATGGATGGCGGAGCATTCTGGCGTCAAAGGCCTTGCTACTTCATGGGTTGCGTAAGAAGATTTGTTACGGTCTTACTACCAGTGTGTGGGAGGATCCTTGGATCCTGACGAGCCTGGCTAGGCCGGCAAGAGCTCGCGTTCCAGTGGCGCATCCTTTGATGGTGGTCAGTGATTTGATAGATAGGGACTCCCTGCAATGGGATCTCCAGAAGCTTGAGCAGTTTGTCGAGGCTGGCGATATTCCCATCATTAGGAGTTTACCTATTGCTCGGTCATTCCACAGGGATGAGTTCTGCTGGCAGTTCACTAAATCAGGGCAATATTCGGTTCGTTCTAGATATAAGGTTGCGTGTGTCATTGCTATGGCAGAGAAGGAAGTTGACCAGCCGAGTCTCGATGCTTTGAAGAGTTTTATATGGACAATTAAAGCGTCGCACAAGATGTGTCATCTTATGTGGCAAATGCTGGCGGGTTATTTGGCTGTGACTCATAATTTGGTGCAGCGAGGGATGAATTGTGTAGACCTTTGTCCACGATGTGGCAGTCCTGAGGAATCTATTGCTCATGCTTTTTTTGAGTGCCCCTTTGCGATCCAGGTGTGGGCTTTAGTTCCTTCTTTGGTGCGACCAGATGTGTTCCCAACTTCCAGCATATATAGCAACATGGTTTTCCTTTTCTGGCGGGAGGGTTGTCAACTTATGGATGAACATGCTTCCTATCCCTGGATTTTGTGGTCCATTTGGAAGGCACGCAATGAGAGACTCTTCCAGGGGGTTTCCAGTGAGGCTTCGATTATTCTTAGTCGGGCTATATCCGATTGGCGGGCGTGGGAGAGGGCCTAAGAGGTGCCAAACTTACAGGAGGTGCAGGACTCGAGTACGCAAACCTTATGTTTGCGTAACATCTACCTGGTTGATGGCTCTTGGAAGGCGTCGGATACTTACAGTGGGCTAGGTTGGTCGCTGCTTGGAGTAAATGGGGAGTGCACCTTGCTGGGGTCTCGTAATCAATTTCGGCGGCTATCCTCCCTACACGCAGAGTTTGAAGCTTTGGTTTGGGCAATGCAAAGTCTGCCGGCCCATTCAGAGGTCCAGGAGTTCGCCACTGACAGCTTGGAAGTTATTAGTATGATTGCGACGCCGGGTGATTGGCCAGCTTTTGCGACGAAGCTACAGGAGTTCGAGAGAGCGAAGAGTGCTTTTCCGTCCTTCAAGTTAGTCTATGTCCCACGAGATTCAAATTTAAGAGCTGACCGTTTAGCTAGGTTGGCTAGACTACATTTTTCTTTGTTTTCGTTTGTGGGTTGTTCTATTCCGGTGTGGCTTGCTGCATCACCTCAAGTTCTTTGAGTAATAAAATAATTTTTTCGTGTCTGAAAAAACAATTGATTTTTTATAAAATGCTAAATGAGTTTTGATATACATTTGTTTTTTTAATTTAAAAAAATTTATAATTTCCGGGAATCAGCCCCAAATTTAGATTAAAAACATTAACAAAACGTTTAAGGTATGCTTCGTGTTATTTTGATCACTGATACACAAAAGGTAAAGTGAGGTTGCCCACACCGAATAATTTACTTTCCTTGAAGTGAAAACACAAAACAGTGAACCGTTGGTTGGATGAGGGAACGCGTAATTAGGAAGAAGCTGATAAGATTCGTTACATTTCAACTACACCATCACTGGTCCGACCGGTTCACGTCACCCACCCCCGACATTCGGGTCGGATCCTATCCAATTTCTTTCGGGTTGCAATTTCTTCACGAAACCCCCTCATTTTCTGTCAATCTTTGATATTCAACCCCATTACATTTATTTTGCTATTAGTCAACCTCCCCACAATCATCAATGTTACTTGACCCAAGTAATCAATTAATTTATTCCGGACGTCATTCAATAAACTGATAAGTTTTCAAAATATGCAAATTTGAGTAATAAATTAATCTCATTACGACTCGAGCGCTAGAAATGTTGTATTCTACTATATACTAAAAGAGAAGTGACTTAAGTTGTTTTTGTCTCCATATCGTTTATAGGTTAGTTGAAGAATTAAACGTTATAATTTGATTGGTTGATGAATTTTTAATTTCAACGATTTTTTATTTATTTTTTTGAGACAAAAATGACATTTACTCTTTTTGAGCAACTAATGTTGGATTACAAAAATTGAATTATTTAGATTACAAAATTGATTGAATTTTATTTGAATTCACTAATTATGGAAATATAAATTATTTGTTAATGTACTAAAATTTTGCTTAAGAAAAATGGAAACCATAACTAATAATAATTTTTTTTTGAGCAACTAATGTGGGATTAAGAAATTTGAATTATTTAGGTAACAAAACTGATTGATTTTTATTTGAATTCTTTAATTATAGAAATATAAAATTACAATGAGAATGTACTAAAATTTCGGTCAATAAATTTGGAAATCATAATTAATAATGATATTTATTTTTTCTGAGCAACTAATGTGGGATTACAAATCTTACTATATATTAAAAGAGAAGTAAGATTAGTTGTTAATTGCCACGTGTCATTCATATATACGTTCATTTGAGATTTAATTGTTTTAATTTGATTGGTTGGTAAATTTTAATTTTCACCATTTTTCTAATTTTTTCGACAAAAAAGTAATAAATAACATTTAACCTAATAATTGTAGATTATACAATTTAGGCAACCTAATTTAATTATTTGTATGTGTTCTCTATGAAAAAGGAAATATTTTAATACATTTATATTGATCGATTATTCCGGTGTATAAATTATGGTAACAAATAAAACGCATAAGACAATTATCTACATAGTTTACATAAACATACGATGTAATTAAAATATAAATAATACATTTTGAAATCATAAATAACGAATGATTAAATAACGTATAAATTATATTATTTTAGTATCTCATTACTAAAATAATATTTTTTCCATTGAAATTTATTTGACACTAAATTTAATATTATATATAATCTTCTTATACCACTATTTTAATAATGTATAATTGGATTGTAAAATACTTAAATTTAAAATCATCTTATATCAATTTTCAAAATAAAAGTTATTAACAATAAAAAATATAACGTTAAAAAAATATTTGACATATAAAACAATGAAATATATTATATACAGTTAATGTACATATTTAATAGATTTTCTAATTGTAACATTATATAATTAATTTTCAAAAAAAAAGGAGAAAACTAATTAATTTTCGGTGATATATGGAATTTATGATATATGGCTAGAATGTTTATAGCAATTTATATTTATTGAGTAGTAAATGTTTGTTTTCTAAACAAAAATCTAATTACCTTGTTCTACAAGACTTATTCTATATAAATGTGGGGTTGCTAAAAATCTAATAGATGTACCGAGTCGAAAGTTTTAGTCAGAATAGGTTTTACCTTTCCCCTTTTACAATTTTTGTTCGAAGCTTAATAAACTAATAAAGTTGATGACTATTTTGTGTCTCTGTATGATGATCAATACAGGTGCTATAGAAGAGGTCCCTACCGTGTTAGCTAAACCTCAGACTTATATGAACTTCAGCGGTGAATCGCTTGGTGTTTTTTGTTTCTCAAACTTCTCTTCTCATAACTTTGCTAAGATTGGCAGCATGATTGTAAACCCCCATACCTGACATTGTTCTGTTGTCGTTTAAAAGGTTGGATCTTTACCTTCACACTATCAAGTATCAATGCGTCACATTTTACTGGTAAAGTTTCCGACTTTATCATCTTTAGAAATCGGAAGAATGATTCAATTGAACCCTTTTGTTTAATCTACATATGGGTTTCTCCTTTTTAGATTTACGATGAGAAGGCTTTACCAAATTGGATTTTGAGACGACAACCGAAAGGAGGTCAAGGCTATTACAACGGATATGTATGTACCTCTTGAATATCTAAGTCCCTTATCTATTAACTGAGTGATTTATGTAATTGTCACAGAGTGAAGAGTGTAATGGAGCATTTGGATGGTCGTCAAACCTTTCCTCGTTTAAGCATATGTACTATTTTTGCTTAAAAAATCGAGATTATACTTTGTTTCTCTATCTCAAACTTTTGTTTTGTTGACTTTTGCCAGGCATTGGTAATCCACCTGGAAATATTGATATGAAATCTTTTCTTCTTCAGAAGTTTAGTCCATTAGAACGGAGACAAATCGATGAAGCACTCCACCAAGGAAGTGAAGCGGTGAAGACTCTTGTGCTCAATGGATTCAATCAAAGAATATCAAGGTTTAATCTTGTGCAGAAGTATAAATTCCACAAAGTATAAAATGAAATTACTATGAAAAGAAAACTAACAGAGGAAACAACAAACGGAAAAGTGTTGGAGATTCATATTGGTTCAGCATTTTAACAAGTTATTTCAAGTTCTAGAGATCGATTCTATCGTTCTCACTACTGGTTATAAAAGCGATGTCCCTTCATGGCTTAAGGTAATATTTTTGGTCAGATTTTTGTCTCCGAAAAAAACTGCTAATGATAGTTAGCGAAAGTTTGATAGAAGTTGCACTAACTGTTGTTTGGTTGATGGTTTATTTTGTGGAAAGGAGAGGCCAGATTGTATGTAGTTGGATTCACAAGAAGAGGACTCGCATGTGCATCGCTTGATGCAATGAGTGTGGCTAATCATATAGTTAACTGTTGGAAAGAAGAAACTAAGCAACAGATTAAAACTTTTGCTAATCGTCACCGTCGTTGTATCTCACACTTTTGACCTTAATTAGTATGTTGTGATGTGTAAAAATTCAAAGAGATAAGCCCACTCCATAAACTTAAACCTCAAAAAAAACGGTGGAATAACATTTTGAGGTTTCTTTTGTTGCAAGGAAGGTGTTTCTTTCAAACTTATGTAATGTTCTTTTTTGTGTTCTGTAAGCTTTAAACTCAAAATTTTTCTCAATTACAACCAAATACGATGAAACAAGAACAAAGAGACGCATCAAGTTTGTAAAAAACGCTTACACAATATTCTTCTGAGGAAGACGATTATCAATCACAAAATGTCGTTGATGTCATACTAAAATGGGTATTTTAATGCAATGTTTTTGAGAGAAATTTTGTAACTTATCATAAGATGTGACTTTCAAACTTATGTAATGTTTTTAGAGAACTTTTGATGATTTTTACATTTTTTAAATTATAAAAGATAAATTTTAATAACTTTACATATCATATAGTCATTGATATTTTATCTCAATATCATCGAAATATTATATATATATATATATATATTAAACATTCCTCATAGTAACAATTGTAATCGTTAAAAAAGGAAATAATAGGCATATCCTTTCTATATATTAAAAAAAAGTCATTTTATTGAAAATTATGCACATTGCACTCATACATCCTCTCTAGAATAAAACATCTGGATCTGATTGGTTGGTAAGTTCTGGAATTTCTTTTATTTTTTTAATAATTTAATTCAATCAAATTAAAGAAAAATAAATCATAAACCAATTTGATCTATTGTCAAAAACTCATACTAATATTAATTGAAAAGATTATAAAGTATAGGTTAAACACTTATTTATCGAAAGTTTCACAAACATATGAACTTCTATGGGTGAGAAGAATCGAACCGAAATAATAAATGCTAAATATCTACATGGATCCTAAGCTCTTAGAAATGAAGAACCAAAATTCAACTTAGAACTGAACGAGGACCCAAAATATTCAACAATAACATTATAAAATGATAGTATATGTTATATTTATATCCAAAATAATAAAAGTATCCGGTTATTTAACTATTTTAATTATATTTATAAAAATTAAACTACTTTTTACACAATTGAATAATCAATTTAATTTTTATTTTCGGGTAACTCGGGGAAATATATAAATCTAAATATAGTCCGATTTTATAATGGTTCCTAAATTTAGGAAAAAGAATTGAACCAGAACTGGAAGAACCCAATCAGAACTGAACCAAATTTTTAAAACACTCGAACGGTTTCTAAACCTAACTAGCCTAAGATCCAAAGAATCGAACCAGAATCGAGCCAAATACTTGAACGTCTATCCATACGAACATCTTTAAAATTATAAGTAACACGATTTAAACAAATTTTTGATCCGCGTAAATTCTACTCTCAAATAACGTTATTTTGTCCTAAAATTCTCATGCCCGCACCGGCTGCGGACCCGTTACCTAGTTTTTAATTATTTAGATAATAAAATTGATTGACTTTTATTCGAATTCTTTAATTATGAAAATATAAAACTATAATGAGTATTCACAATAATTTCGATAAATAAATTATGAAAATAATTAAGAAAAATAAAATTCATGCTTGCCTTGACTAATAAAATTATTTAGATGTATATATATGGTTCTAAATACAACCAAGAATTCAGTCTCCATTTTCTTATAGAAAAAACACATATCTCCAGTGGTTAAGTTAATGTTGCTGAAATTGTTGTCCCTCATAACGATTTTATGAATAATGTGAGAGTCTTAAGCGTTTGGACACAACCTTAATCATATGGTGTCAAGCTTCAATATATCATTGCGGATGAATACGTAAGCCTTTTTATTTATATCTTATTTCATTATATTTAATTTTAGTGAACAAATATCCTAAAAATTTTTATATGTGTGTGTTTTTCTCTTTTGTCAAGTTTAACTTTTTGAATTTTATATCTCTGTTTTTTATATTATATTATGAATATCTCATGGTGTAATTCTCATCCATAAGACTAACGTTTATGATTTCATTATTTGTTTACCCCACAATTATTATCCTACATACACAGACAAACGTTTTGTATTCAATGGTGGTTGTGGTGGTTTTCAAATGATGATAAACCCAGAGATACCTGAAGTTGAAGATTTGAAGCTCAGATTTTGTATGTTTTAAAATTTTACTCATATAATTATTAAGATTAAAATAATTGTTCAATATTATTATTTCAGGCTACGAAACAAGAGACAATGTTTGGAAAAGCATAATCAAGAAATATGAAAATGGATTTTGAAGGCAATACGATGGATGTAAGAGCATTGATTATGAACTAAGATTATCTTTATGCATTTTAAGTTATTTTGCTTTGCCCTTTTCGTTTTTTTGGTTTACTATGAGCTTTATTGATATATTTTAATAATTATTTGATTTTCCATTTTTTTTATTAACAAATTCGTATCGGACACCACTAAAAGAAATATTTGGACTTAAACAAATTTACTGGTACTTTTTTAAGTTATGGTTTGCACCTGAATTATAATAAGAAAATTTATATATTCTAAATTAAAGTTGAGACTAAGATTATCTTTATGCATTGACTAACAATTTTTTTTTGTCAACCACACATTAATCAGGCTTTTACTCCCGAGTTGGAAATCCAATTTAGAGGAGCGGAATCTACATAACTGAAATCATGGAAAAAAAATACGAGAGCCTCGTGCCAAACTGTCTTCTTGCATGTTTGTCACCCGCGGGATGTGCATAAAAGAAAAGTCTGTGTAAAATTGACAGAGTTGCTGATAGTCGTGAAGTTGCGTATGAAAGCTTGGTCAATCCTCCGACTGACGAAGAATGCTGGTAAGTTCTGCGCAATCCGTCTGGAAGACTTGACAGTCAATATTGCGGGTATGAAGTTCTGACATCGCCCATAACAAAACTTCCAACTCTGTATGAAGTGGTGAAAGACTTCGACGCTGACACCTTGCTCCCATCAAGACTACTGAATCCTCTTTGTCTGTGCAGATCCATCCTAAGCTAGAAGTAGGATCCGTCTGTTTCCAGAACCCATCTATCCGGCAGATTAAACCATCCGGAATAATAGGTACCTCAGGAGAGCTTGCCTCCTCCGAAGAAAAATTGACATGTGTTTCTTTCCAAGTTGAAGAATCTATCTCTGCAATCCATAATATCTCATCCACATCCAAATGTACCCCTTAAAAAACCTTTTTATTTCCAGCCTTCCAAATTATTCATAAGATCCATGGGAAGAGATCATACCGCTCGTTATCCTGGGCCCTCGTTGGATTTCGCCAAAACAAGAAAGCCATATTAGCGTAAGTTGAATCGGATGGGAATGCCCTCATCCTTGCCTGATCCGTATAGAGATCCCAAATATGGGTAATCGATGGGCACTCAAAAAAGACATGATTAATTGTTTCCTCGACAGAACCACATCTTTTGCATATTAAGTCACAAATCACTCCCCGATGAACTAGCTCAGTATTAACCGCCAAACACCCTGATATAATTTGCCAAAGAAGATGTTGGATCTTCATCGGACATTTTAGAGGCCATGGGAAAGCTTTCAGAGCTTCCAAACCTGGTTCCCAACCATTATTATTAATTCGATTTATCTCTTTAGAGTTAAGGATTTTGTAGCCTGATTTGACTATATACTGTCTCGACTTGGTATAGTGCCAAACCACACCATCGTATGTAATGGTAAGGCTTGGATGGATACCCCAAATTAAATTTATATCCTCTGGATCAAAAAAATCCCGAAGTAATGGCAAATGCCAGTCCCTCGTCTCTGGATTCATCAACTGGTGAACCTGTAGTGCAGGGTACCAAAGACTATCCCGGCCTCTGGCTGGCCGCGGATGAACGTCCAGATGCCATTGATCTTGCCAGACTGATGTATTTATTCCAGAACCTATCCTTATCCTAGCTTCTTGCCTTAGCAGATCCTGAGTTGAATAAATACTCTTCTAGCCAAACGAGGGTGAATGAGGCTTCCTTGCGTTTAAAGGGTGGACCTTCCTGAAATACCTGCCTCTTAAGACCCGAGCAACCAAAGACCCAGGAAACTGTATTAGCCTCCAAAATTTTTTAGCCAATAAGGCAGTGTTAAAATCCTCTAGAGACTTGAAGCCTAAGTCGCCATTCTCTTTTGGTATACATAATTTGTCTCATGCAATCCAATGGAGACCGCGGTTACATCCATTGGAACTCCACCAGAATTTGGAAATCGCACTGGTTAACTTATTCGTTAACACTTTGGGGAGTTTAAAACATGACATGACATAAGTGGGGAGCGCTAGAGCAACTGACTTGATCAGAATCTCTTTGCCCCCTTTGGATAAGAACTTGGAAGACCACCCATTCACCCGATCTCCTAACCGTTCTCTAACAAAATTGAAAATCGGACTCTTGGACCCGCCCAAGCTTTCTGGGATTCCAAGGTATGATCCGATACCACCATCCTTTGAAATACCAAACATCGATTTTATCGACTCCTTAGTTTGAACTGGAACATTCTTCCCAAACATAACCGAGGATTTTTTGAAATTAATTACTTGCTCAGATGCTCGTCCGTAGTCCCGTAGGATATCCAGGATTGCCTGACATTGTGAACCCTCTCCCTTACAAAAGAAAAGGCTATCATCTACGAACAGTAAATGTGATATTGTTGGGCTATGGTGAGCTATTTTAACACCCGTTATAGCAGTATCTCGTTCCTTTCATTTTATGTTTGCAATCAGTACCTCCGTACAGATAAAAAAAGGATATGGTGATAAAGGATCACCTTGACGCAGTCCTCACTGGGGTACCACATTCCCAGTTGGGCGACCATTAAAAAGTATTTTGTATGAAACCGACCTGACACACCACATTAGCCAAGAAATCCACATCTGGACAAAACCTAATTTCTGTAAAACCGCCTCTAGGAAAGACCATTCAATCCGATCATAAGCTTTGCTCATATCTGTCTTAATAGCCATAAAATCATGTCAGCACTTTTGATTAGTCCGTAAGCCATGAAACATTTCCTTAGCAATCAAAATATTATCCGTAATCAGTCTGCCTGACACAAAAGCCGACTGTGTTTCTGATATGATGCGCGGTAGGACCTTTTTTAGGCGTAGACACAAAATTTTGGAGATAATTTTGAATGCCACATTACATAAGCTAATTGGCCTAAGTTCTATCATTCGCTTAGGTTGACCCGTCTTTGGGATAAGACAAATGTTAGTCACATTCAACCGGGCATCAAAACTCCCTGATCGAAAGAAATCCCGTACTAGATCGAACAAATCCTCTTTCAAAATCCCCCAGAATCGTTGAAAAAACAATGTTGTCATCCCATCTGGCCTAGGAGCTTTTTCAAGATGCATTGCAAACAACGCTATCCTTATCTCATTTTCCGTTACGTCCCTCGTCAGAGCTTGATTCATGGTATCTGTAATGACTGGATCCACATTCTCAAGAACCTGTGTCAAATCGCCTATCCCTGTTGGTGTAAACAACTCATTAAAATAATCAACTGCTATGGCCTCCATTCTTTCCAGGGATTCTTCCCATGCGTCTTGTGAGTTAAACAACCCAAAAATACGGTTCCTCGCTCGCCTCTGATTTGTCGTGGCGTGGAAAAAAATTGTATTTCTATCATCCTCTTGTAACCACAAATTTTTGCTTTTTTGCTTCCAAAAAATCTCCTCCTCCGTATAGGCTTCATGCAATTTCCGTTTAATATCCACAATAACCTCTTGAGGTATCAAATCGTCATTTTGCGCCTCCTCCAATTTATCCTTTAGCGCTTCGATTTTCTCCTTCCCCGGTGGCACATTGTTTTTCCGCCACCAAGAGATTGAATTCCTACAATTATGGATGTATAAATATGCATTTTAAGTTATTTAGCATTGTACTATTTTAAAATATATTTTAACATCTTTCATTTGTTTGGTATGACATGAGTTGGTTTGATAACTTTTAATATTTATTTGATGTTTTGTTTTGATATTTTTTATAAACAAATGCATATCGAACAAGTAAAAAAATTGTACGGAATTAAAGAATTAAAGGTACTTTTAAAAATATTTTGTTTTGTACCTGATTTTTAAAACCAAATTATGTACATATATATACGACAAAAAAATAATGTATAGCATTAGTATATTGATAATAATCTATGCCTAGCATTGTTCGGGCATATTTTATTGGGTAAATGTTGCTATGTAAGAAAAAAAAATTATTTTAAATATTTTTATATAGAAATATAATTGGCCCGCTATTTTGATTGCCTTTTAAATAACAAAAGCTTCAACCAACGTTTTTTAGAATGCCTTTCAAATAAATTTTATTTGTTTAGGCAATGTTTTGATTAGAAATTATTGAATAGATAACTTTTTTTAGAATGCGTAAAAAACTCTAAGACATCCTATAATTAAAAAAATAGAGGGATTTTTACACGATTTATTTCCGACAATTCTAAAGTTAGTGTCCATTTTGAAATCTCAAAATGCCCTATATATATTATGATTTACATAAACAAAGTTTATTCATCCTAAAACTTCAACTTACATTTACATTCACTGCTTATTTTTTTAAGGACATGACTCATTTGTTAAATATACGTACATAAGAGTTTTTCTCGTGTGAATGACTCTTACTTGAATCCTTCATGTTACTCATAAACTCATTGTTTTATTGTAAATTTAAAATAATTTACTTTAATAAATAAACATAAAAAAGACACTATAGTTAAATCCTCCATGTAATACTTATATCCGTCATTCTCGCGGACGACCATCTAGTACTCTCTATAAACCAAAATAGTTATATCTATTTTATCAAAACCATGTGAATTTTAGCAAAAATTATGAATTTAACGTTAATTTTTAAACCAATACATTTAAAAACAAAAAAAAAACCAAAATTGACACTTCATAAATTATTTTATCACAACTAATACATATTCATGTCAAAGTATACTTTTACACTAATCTTTTACATTCTATTGAAAATACGAGTTTGAATTATAAATTTTTAACAAAAAAAGTTAAACATATTTTAAAATAGAAGGCAAAGAAACAAAAAGTAAAAATGACTTGAAACTAGGATCGAAAGTTTGTTTGTGTAGTTGAGAAACCGTGAAAACTCATCTAATTTCATTGAAAGCTTCTATTTTTCAAATAAAAAATACTAGATACACAAGGAACTTTTATAAATTTCACAATTATTTTCTTTACACTACTGTTTTGTCCTAATTTACTCATAGAATTTTTATTATTTTAATACTCCCTTTGTTTCAAATTATAAGTCTTTTTAGACTTTTAATTTTGTTCCAATTTATAAGTTTTTTTTAAATTTTTAAAATTTTAATTAGATAAAAAAATATTAACTAAAAAAATTATGTCCTTGCGAATCTATATTTGGTGGAGCATATAAGCTTTTTTGTTTTAATTTGTTTTTAGAATAATAATTTTTGAAAGGAAAAGACAAATCTTATATATTAATTGAGGAGACAGAGAGGGAAAATAAGTGTAAAAGTGATGATGTGTCGATCAAAGAGTAATTTAAGGGCCACATAATAAAAGTCTACCAATCAAAATATTTCAATTAATTTAATATACCACAGTGGAAATCACTATAATTATTATTAATTTTTAAATGTAAGTAGTATGTNTATAATTATTATTAAATTTTAAATGTAAGTAGTATGTTTATATTACAATTTCATCAAATTATAATATTACGCTTCAATATATAAAATACTATATAATATAGTATTACAAGAATTTTATTTACAATATAACACTATAACTATTAATCATTTGAATTGATGTAATTTAAATTATACATTTAAATTGCTTACAATTATCTTATTTAATATATATTTATGGTTTATATTTATTTTTAAAAAGTTTGAACTATGGTTGGCCTGAACATATATCATGAAAACTTATAACTTTGATTTTTTGGAATAAAATGAATCGAAACTGAATCGTTCAGTTTTTGTTTCTCAATCGATTTTTAGTTTAATTTTGAAAATATAATAAAATGATTAAACTTAAAAATATTTAATGGATAAAATGATATTGCTTTATTTAAAAAGATTTCGTAAACAGTTTAAAAAATTGTTACAGCCCGATTTCGTAAACCTAATATGCATAACACATTAAATATCTTTAAAAAATATGTTGGTTTGTCTCACATTGATTGTGAGAGTTATGAAGATCAAATATACAATATAAAGTAGGTCTCATATCCTCAACTAGAAATCATCTTTTGAAAT
>OVAN01001867.1:0-18306 GCA_900406275.1 Anastatica hierochuntica | reverse complement strand
ATATGTTCGGTATTAAGAAATCGAACCGAATAATATTTAATTTTTCGGTTAGCACGAAGGTTTTAACCGTGTTAAAAAAAAAGAATTTTTATATAATTTGGTTATATTTTCTTGGATGATTCGAGTTTAAACCGAACTGTTTGATGTTTCAATTTTTAATTAATATTTGAAAACTGGCATGAACCTGAAATAATCTGAACCTCCCTCGAACTGGTAAATGATTAATTTCTATATGATCTCTATTAGCCTCACTCGAAATACATAGACAAAAAACATAATTGATCCGAACCAAAAGCTCGAATGTTCATCTCTACTTTAGCATTTAAAAAATGTCCATGTCTATTTTTATATTGCACATAATTGTACATTTGTAACAGAAATATGATATTATATTAATATATGGATTTTTGTTTAAAACCTCTCAAAATGTTAGACATGTATTATATATAATTTATCATTCTATTAAAAGCACCTATATATATTTAATTTTTCGAAAAACTATATAATTCCGCGCTTGACGCGGGACAAAAATCTAGTCTGCTATTATCATAGAAAAACTTAAAAACATTTACACTTTGGAACATGGAGTACATTTTTTAAGCATAAAAGGGATTAAGACATAAAAAGAAAGAAAGGGCTAAGTTTGTAAGAACATAACAATACCGGGTCATATCTGAAAACATATTCTGTATATAAACACATCATCTTCTCGTACACACCACCAATACTTTTGTTTAATTGTACTCTTGTCTTTTTTATTTCTTACGAAAACAAACGAATCAGTGTCGGCTCTTGGGTTCCGAAACCAAAAAAAAAAAACACTGTACGTCGGATCCAAAACGCGCGTTATACAAAACGTTTTTTATTACTCCGTGACTCCTTCTCCTGCAGCCATTGCTCGAATATCGCGTCTTCGGGCAATGTGCTGAAACTGAGTCACCGTCCGAGTTAGCCAAGTGAAACTTCGAGGTTGTAGACTATTGGCAAGCGCGTTTGCGGCAGAAACTTTCTAATCACAGGCCGCGTTTACACCTGGAGGTCCGTACTAATCGCAGGTCGCGATTCCAAGTAAGTGCGTTTGCAGCAGAAACTTTCTAATCTTAGGTGGCGTTTAGACCCGGAGGTTCCCCACTGTTCGCAGGTCGCGTTTCCAAGTAAGTGCGTTTGCGTTAGAAACTTTCTTTCCAAGAAAGATTTATTCTTTTTTTCCCCACAGTATGCAAAAAAACTGATTCGTTCTCGTTGATTTCTTCAACATAGAGGAAAAGTTTTCGAATATTATTATTTTTCTTCTTCATCTCTTTTTGGAAAAATATTCTGACAAAATCGGATGCCCAGATTAAAACTTTCCGGGAAAAAACTTTCTTTTGTGTTTTATTAGCTGGAAAATTGGAATCTGATGTTCTATAAAAAAAAAGAATTGGAATCTGAGGTACAGCAAAAATCTACTAAAAGTGTTTTCTTTTAAAAAAAAACCAAGTGCTATTAAAAATTATGTAAAAAAAGATAAGTTGGGATCTAAAGAAAGAGTTTTGTCTACTTATGAGTTGTTTCCTCTAAATTGGGTGATCTTGTCTTTTTAAGTACTACAATGCCATTTTTGGTTAGCTTTAGCTGTTCTCTTTTCAATATATATATATACACAAAAAGTTGTATAATTTTAATTCACCATTGCTTGTTTTGTTTTGACAGAATGTTAAACTTCAAGCAATGGTTGATTCTGTTGGTATGTTCATTAGTAATCTTGAAAACAGAAGCATTGTTTGTCGATATTACATATGTTCAAAACGCTGTGGCGAAAGGAGCCGGTGAGTTTTATATTCATAATCCTTAATTTGGTCAAAGTTTTCTTTTTTTAATTTCTGTGTGTTTTTAAATCATTTAATTCATGTTTTTGTGTTTGTAAATTGCAGTATGTTTGGATGGTAGTCCACCAGCTTATCATTTACACAGAGGTTTTGGAACTGGAATCAATAATTGGTTGATACAGCTTGAGGTCTTGTTCTGCCTTTTTTTTGTTCCTCTTGTGTTTTTTTGTTCTATAGTTTGCCGCCTTTATCGGTTACTGGATTGAACTATTGGAACTTGGGAGATGATTTTGAAAGAAGATTTTGAGTGTTTGTGGAAATTGTTTGATTTTAGGGAGGAGGATGGTGCCACAATGTCACAAATTGCGTAAGCCGGATGCATACTAAATTAGGCTCGTCGAAGAAAATGGTTGAGAAACTTGCTTTCTCAGCTATTCTTAGCAACAGGAAGCAATATAATCCTGGTATGAATACATTAGCTTTTGATTAACTGTTGACCAAACATAAGTTGGCAGAACTTTTTTGGTTTCTTATGGTTCTTGTTGGAAATAACAGATTTTTACAATTGGAATAGAGTGAAAGTTAGATACTGCGACGGGTCATCCTTTACAGGAGATGTTCAAGCAATAAACCCTGTGAGTTTTAAGAAGAATGAGATTTGTTTTAGTGTTGTCAAGGAAGAGTTTTCTCTTCCTTATTCGATAATCATAATGGTGATTTGATCAGGCTACTAACCTTCACTTCAGAGGCGCTCGAGTTTGGCTAGCTGTTATGGAGGAGCTTCTAGCTAAAGGCATGAGAAACGCCGAGAATGTAAAGCTTTTCTTTCTTTTTTTTTCCTTCAGAATTTGTCTCCAACTTCCATCAACTTTTGTTAGATTTTGATCCTTAAAAGTGGTCTAATATGTTGATGAAACTATGGCAGGCTGTGCTGTCAGGGTGTTCTGCTGGCGGGTTAGCTTCATTATTGCATTGTGACAGTTTCCGCGCTCTATTACCGATGGGTGCCAAAGTAAAATGTCTTTCAGATGCTGGTTTTTTCCTCAATACGTAAGACAATCGTTCCATTGTAAACATTTTTTTTATCTATCATGAGCTGACTTTAAAAACCAGAAATTAATACGGTTTTCGCTGTGTAACTAACAAAGACATTTCATCGGTAATGTTTTCAGTAGAGATGTCTCCGGAGCTCAATACATTAGATCATACTTCAAAGATGTGGTTACTCTACACGTAAGCTTCAATTTGCATTTCCTTCTCTACAGTGACAGTTAATTCAGTGTGCTTATTCTTGTTACTTAAACCTTAATCTAATTTTTCACAGGGATCAGCAAAGAATTTGCCGAGGTCATGCACATCAAGACTGACCCCTGCAATGGTAAAAAGCATCCATGTTATCTCTTTAAATCCCTTTTTGTTTCTCTTCAATTTTTACTCATATAATCATTACCAACAAATCGCAGTGTTTCTTCCCGCAATATGTGGCTCGCGAGATTAAAACTCCGGTTTTCATTCTTAATGCCGCATACGACTCTTGGCAGGTAAATAATCTCTTTGTAGCCTTCCGTCAAGTTTCTCTAAAAGAACATATCTTTCAGCTAATATAACTGTTTTTCATAATTTAACTTCAAAAACTCAGCTTTAAGTTTCAAATTTCTTTCTCAGATAAAGAACATTTTGGCTCCTCGTGCCGCTGATCCTTATGGAAAATGGCAAAGTTGTCAACTTGACATCAAGAATTGCCAGCCAAACCAGCTCAAAGTTATGCAAGGTAAGTCTCAAAGTTACCTGGAAACTATTTAAGAAACCTGTCTTAACATCAATGCATAGACATGTTCTAAGTTTCTAGATTTTATGCTCTTTAGATTTCAGATTAGAGTTCTTGAGATCGGTGGTAGGTTTGGGAAGATCTTCATCAAGAGGGATGTTTATAGACTCTTGCTACACTCACTGCCAAACCGAGACACAGACTTCATGGTTTTGGCAAGATTCTCCGGTCCTAAACCGAACGGTAAAAAACTCGAAAAAAGCCTCTTCCCCATATTCTTGGTGAACCAAAAGATCCATACTAAAAATCAATGCACATTGTGTTCTTCTGACCAATTTGTATCCTTAATTTGCAGACAATAGCAAAAGCTGTTGGAGACTGGGTTTATGACAGAACATTGTTTCAGAAGATAGATTGTCCTTACCCTTGTAACCCTACTTGCCGCCACAGGGTTTTCACTCCTCAAGATGATCCTCCAATCTAAAGAGATTCTACTATATATATACAGAGACAGAGAAAAAGATTTCTTATTCTTTAAAGAAAAAATTGCTTATAAATTATTCATTTGTCACATATATAGTGATATATTCTTAGGTTTTAGCTATACAAAAAAAGGAAAATTGTGTGATTGATTCTTGAGTGCTGATTATAAGCAAGGAGTAATTTTATTCAGCACTTTGTCTTGTGTGCTGGTTAAGTTCCTCTGTTTCTCTTCCATTCTTATGTAAAATGCGAAATTGTTACCTTTTTATTCTAATAAATGAACTATAATTCTTTTTCTAAGATAATTATTTAGAATAACTCTCTAAACACTTAAAAGTTTTAGAGATTCTCCAAAACAAAACATCTCGTCATTTTAAACCTTCAAAAAAGTGACACCTCCACCAAAGTTTAATAATAAATAACCAATTAAAATAAAATATTAATACATGTAGACTATCCCTTACACTTCTCTCTCTTTCTTTATACGATGTATAATACAACGATAAAAAAATTAGTACAACATATGAAAAAATTGCTCTCTCTTTCCTCATTCGTTGCTTCCTCTAACCCTAAAAATTTGGGCCACAGGAGAAAACGCCAAGGACTCAATTGTCTTCCTCCGCTTCAAGTACGACGATTCCTGAGTTGAAATTCGTTGCGCGCGGTGGTATAGGATCTAACGATTAAGGATTCGACAATAATCCTTACCCCGGATTCTCCGGTTTCCTCCGAGACGAGGAGACAACATCTCCACCGAAGTTGATGATGATGAAGCGCAACAGTGGAAAAGGCGGAAACAACGCTGTAAACGTCGTCGCAGGAAAGGTAAGAGTGGCTGATTTATATTTTCCTCTGTGACTTCTTTTCTTGTCTTATACAAAATCATTTTCTTAAATCGAGTTTAGATCGAGTAGGAATCGAAGAAGCTCACTGATAACGATGACGATGCAAAGTGACGACGTAGGCACGATAATCATGGATTGATGTTTAGATTGAATACTAAAGACCACATAAAAGAAAAAGATCTAGATCATGGATTGGAAAGTTTCTCTTGTGAGCCAGAGGCAAAAGGTTTCTATACTGAAACTTCATCATTTAGTCAACGCCCGCTAAACTCATCTTATTTAGACTCTTAGACCAATGTATGTTGATCTCTTTTTCATTCGTTCATTATTGAAAACCGAAAATCATTTTTAAAATTTTAGCTTGAATTTTTATCTATTCAAATTTACAACATGAGCAAAATGATATGATGTTAGCTATTGACGAAATCTTATTCGATTGTCTTGTGTTGAGCCAAGCTTCAGATTTAGAAGATATTGAAGGTTCATGCTTCAGTTTTTTTATTGTATTTCCTTATAGATAGCTTGGATTTCCTCCTATATCTAATTGGATGTTGATTTCAATGTTATATGTGCTTATAGATTGGATGACCGAATGCTTCTTCAATGATTTGGAGAAGGTAATGAGTTTCTTAAACAATGGGAATAGATCAGTTGAATCTTAAACACTTAGGTTGGAGTTCCAAAATTTTTGAGAACACTCCTTAATAACAAATACTATTTGATATTTTGTTTTATTTTTTTGTTGAGAACACTTCTAAGAACACCACCAATGTGGATGCTCTAACTCTAATTTTTTGGCAATTTACCATGAAACCTAAATATTCATCATAATTTCGAAAATATCATTATGTTTTATTTCTTACACTAATTAAAAAAAGGAAGAAAAAGAAAAAATAAAAAAGCAACAAAAAAAATATAAATAAAAACAAAAATTAAAAACCTAAAACAAAAAATAAAAGCAAAAACTAAAATTAAAAATAAAAATCTTAGAATAAAAAACAAAGGCAAAAACTAAAATTTAAAAAATAAAGTTAAAATAAAAAATTATATAAGTGAACATTCTAAATATCTAAATTAAAAGTAAAATTATGATATAAAAAAATAAAAATAAAAATAAAAATATTAATATAAAACTAAATTTAATTCTAACTAATAAAACGTAAAAAAATTAAAAAAATTTTATAATAAAATAAAAATTTGTATATATAAAAATTATTAAAAATTTTAAATTAAAAAGAAATTAATATAAACTAAAAGTGAATTAAAATAGATTAAAAGTAAATTTAAAAAATTATAAATAAGAAATTGTATATTAAAAGATTTAAACTAAATATAAAAAATTTATATAAAATCAAAATCAAAATTTGAATATAAAAATAAAATTTATTTGAAAATAATGAAAATAATTATTAAAAATTAAAAGTAAAAAATTTATAATAAAATAAAAATCATATAATAAACAATTAAAATAGACGGAAAATAATAAGAGTTATTAAGATTAATAAAAAATAAGAAACATTAGTAAACTTATTAAAATGTTATGAAAATATTTAAAAAAATCAACTTCACAAATTAACAAAGAGTTAGTTAAGAAAATTTATTTTATAATTTTTAAAAGTGACTAAAAGGAAATATTTTTTTATATAATTTTTATATAATTTTTTAATTTAAATAAACCATCAAAAATAAACATAAAACTTTAATGAAATATATTAATAAATTGATATATAAATATAAAAGTAAGAAAAATATAAAATATTATAAAACATAAAACACTAAAATTACTTGAAAAAAATTATTTTAAATGTTTTTATAGATTTATTTTAACTGTTGTTTATTTCGTTAATTTATTTTACAATTGTAGCAAATGAAAAAAATACTGAAAAAATAAAAAACAGTAAGCAAATCTGTAACACAAAGTTGTAGTGACGAATTTTTTTTTTGTTATTCTAATCAGAGAAAAATCTATGGCATCATGACAAGAGAAACTCTGTAGTCGAAGCATATAAGTCTGTGACTCTTTTAAACTTTGTAGCAACATAAAATAAATTTGTAGCCACTTGATGTTAGTCTAGTAATTAACTTTTTTAAAAAAAAATTCTGTAGCCAAACTACAAACTTTTTAAAAGAAAACAAAATCTGTAGTGTCTTTTTTTCAAAAATTTTCGATCAAAAACAAATATGTCACAAAAATTTTGTGGTGTTTTGAAAAATATATAGTAATTGCACAAATAATCTGTAGAAAACAAAAATTCTGTAGTAAAGTAGAATAAATCTGCAATGATTTTTCAAAAATAAATATGTGTGACACTTAAAACTCTGTAGCATCAATGATGAAAATCTGTGGAAAAAAAATATGCGACATATTAATAAATGTGTGGCTTCATGTATGTAGATAAATCTGTAATTCGGGAAAAAATATGAGGTTTCAAAAAACAAATTTGTATACAGATTTATAAATTTTGGAGAAGTCACTACAAATTTGTTTTCCATGTTTTTTACACTTTCCAACGAATTTCATTAATAGCATTCTGGTAATATTGTTTTTTTTAACAAGTTGCTGGAAAGGTACTCTGGAGATTAAAAAAACTCAAATAACTCTAATCTTTTTCTCATCTCAAAGTTTGGAACTGTTTTTAGTGTGTTAATTTTATTTTAAGCATGAATTCATAAAATAACACAAAAGGTTCTAAAAATATTGTACAAGGGTTCATCTCCTAATTTTGCAGAATCATTCTCCCCTTTTTGGTTTTGTAATTCTCAAAACATAATGGTTTTTAAAATTGCTAAAATTTAAGAAATGTAGCTTTTCAGGTTGTATATTGATGAGAGATTTTTAGTTCTCTACCGAGATTAAACTCGGACTAATCGTAAGAGCATGATGGTTTTTTTGTAATATAACAGCAGGATCAATCCATAAAAAATTCTGAAAATATTGTACAACAGTACATCTCCTAATTTTTTAGAAACGTTCTCACCTTTTTGGTTTTGAAATTCTCAAAACATAATGGTTTTAAAATTGCTAAAACTTAAGAAATGTAGCTTTTTAAGTTGTATATTGAAGAGATGTTTTTAGTTCTCTACCGAGATTAAACCCAGACTAATTGCAAAAGCACGATGGTTTCTTGTAATATAACATCAGGATCGATCCACAAGGAGCAAACACTAACACATTAAGCTATAGAGTCTATGATTAAACTAAATCAATACAAGACTGTAGAATGGTTCTAATAACAACTTAAGGAAATGCCAAACAAGAGAAATAAAATAATAAACCAAACAAAACAACAAGAGGAAACAAGATAAATATTCAAAGATAAAGAAATATGTGGACAATGAGATAGGATGATCGATTAAAAGATGGAAGATGCAAATTAGAGATGCGAGGATCAAAAATTAAGAAACATTCAATGACAAGGCACACAAGATCAATTAGTCCATTCCCATGATATTAATCCATTTAATGACTACTTAATCAAACTAATCTCCCGATAGTATTTAAGCTATCATGAATCACTAAACTCAAGCCAAAGTGTGAGCAAATCACCTTAATCATTTATTCCCATAGGCAAAGTATGAAATGCACATTTAGAGTTATCTTAGGAAATTTTTCGAACACCTCCCTGACACAAAATTCTAAAGGTCTAGATTTTGATTTGTCAAGTCTAGTCTAACATTAAGTACTCTCTAAACATGTGAATCTATATGCATCTGACCCTAAGCATCAACAATCAACATCAAAACATCTCTAATCTCCCTAACCCATAATCCACACAAAGAAACTACTCACTAATCATGAATATGCAAAAACACATGAAACAAACATAATCATGATTGAAAAATATTAAGATAAGAAAGAGACAAAATTTTATAAAAAAAACTACTATAGATTTAACACAGGTTTTGATCTAGCCAAAAGAGGGAAAGAGAAATCAAACTTAGATCTTTTATTGCTTTAAAATTTGCTTAAATAGTGTGGACAATTGATTTAGGTCAAACTGAGACAAACCAGTTTGGTTCAATGGTTTTCTTCACAATTTCAGCTTCTCATCGGTTTGTGCAAGGATGCACAGGTCGGTGAGCACAAACCGATGAGGCTCCAAGGATACTCTGGATGGCACATTGGGTAGCACAAGTCTATGAGCATAAACCGGTGTGGGCCTCCGGATTTCCTGTGAGCTACATCTAGTTGCAAAGGTCGGTGAACACAAGTCGATGTGCTTCTGACAGCATACATGTCTTCGGTATTTTCTCCATAACTCTTGAACCGCAGCTCGGAATCAACTGAAACAACCACTAAAACAAATCTAACTCAATTTCCTATCTTATATCAGATGATGAGGTTGATACAAGCAGTGGAGGATATCCATATGATACAATATTTAGGCTATTGGGGTTAGTTTTGCACTTTTTTCCTTCCAATTGCATCATATTCAAGTCCCAAATGCATTCCTTAGCTCCATTCTCCATTAGTACCTAGAAAAGACACTAAAACATACCAAATCCAATACAAAAGACATAATCATATACGAAGATGCCTAAGACACTAATGGATAACAAATGATGCAAATATGAGAATGAATATATACTAATATTTATAAAATGGTTCAAGACATAATAAAATACGTGCCTTAGTACATGTAAAATATTGCATATATCAATCCCCCTGGACTTGCTTTTTTGCTTGTCCTCAAGCAAAGACCTTACCAGAGAAGAAATTTGAAAGTGACAGCTCATTGTCAAAGTAGAAGTCGAAATGCCTCAAATAAGATGTCCTTGGGAAGTAATATTATATTGCAAGAATCAAATGTGAAATAACATACTTTGCCATACGCATCACAATACCAATCCCTAAACCATCTAAGCTAAGTTTCCACTTATCCTCATTAAGCTTTATTAGTGAGTTCTCACAAATGGGTAAGAAATCCAAATCCACTTGACTAAAAATGATAAGGCTAATAGAAAGAAGTGTTTAAAGGCGGTTTCATTCATGTTTTTTTGGGTGGTTTTCTCTCAAAAAGCGGTGCAAGACATATGAAAAAATCGAGGTAGAGATGAACAATTTATGCATACAAAGCTTTTGTTTCCTCTAAGTGTTCTACCCGAATCTCATAAACTTCCTATACTACCCAAAGTATTCCCTTTTATACTATACAACCAATCCCCAATACTCTTTTATAACCAAATCTTTTATTCAAAATCGTTGACAATATTTACTTTTAGTTTCACTCACTAAAACTATTTTTTGTCTTAACTCTAACCATAACTTTATTTTTTATCCACTAAACACAAAATCTTTTGATTACATCTTTTCTTTCTTTCATACTTTGTGGATTCAGTTGCTATTTTCTTTCAAGGTTAGAGCTAGCTATTCTTTTGAACTTCTAAGTCACTAATGTTCTCTCATTTCTTCTTCTTTTTTTTCTTTTCATACTTTCCTAATACCACGACCAAAGATGGATCGTTCTTTCACTTAAGCTTATATTCCCATGGTGTTCAAATATATCAACACCCAAAAAAATCCCAAACCCATAATTGACATTAAGAACTACCTCTCTATGAATCTAGTTAACCTTAAAAAGAGACTAACTCTAAGAAATCATAGACCTTGTCGTTCAACTTCAATTTACACGAGTTTTTGCCCATGTGTACACCTTCCAAAAGAAACCTCACACTACAAAGTAATAGGGGTTAAAAAGAAAGGGTTTAGGGATGAAGGGTGAGGTAAAAATAATCCAAATTTATTAGTATTTTACCATGGTTTTAGCATTCCAGACCCATAAGTGGGAGTTCTTAAATTCATTAAGGGTCTTCTTAGTGGAGTTGACTTCAATTTAAATGAACTTCAACGTTCACAAAGATGCTTCGGGCGGTATATTCCAAGCATGAAATTTCCAGATCATTCACAATGGTTCATGCAACATATTACTACTAGCAAGGGCATTTCATTTCAAGCGTGACAAAATCTACTTACAAGGCGATTTATATCATTTCTCCCTATGCAAATGCAACATAAATGTTACTAAGCACCTAAAAATGCTCATATGAATGCAAACTACATGCCTCTTTATAGAAAATTTTCAAATTTTTTGAATTTTATATGTCTTAGTTATTTACAATACGTTCTACTTAAGACTCAAGGATTAAAAGAAAACAAAACAACTAAAACATCATTAGCAACTTGACTTCTCCCTCAGACTTAAATCTTATCGTCCATGTGTAGATAAAAGCCAAAGAGATGAGGTCCTTAAACACACACAAAAAAGAAAAACAAAGTGGTATATACAATAGTAAGGAGGTACTAACTTGGAGTTATGGATGGAAGTGGATGGTGGAAGAGAACCACCAAGACTTTTAGCTCATTTTTCCACAAGCTCAAACTTTAGGATCCTTCCCATGATCTCTTCAATACGCTTAGACTCTTGTTTCATCATCTCATTTGGATCACAATCCTGACTTTAGTAAAAGGCTTAAGGATGCATTTACACTTGATCTTGTACTCAACAAGTCCATCCTTGTGGCAAATCGGGATAAAAGTCATCAATGGAGCATCATGAGTCCCAAATGGTGTCTTTCCATTCTTGATATTACTTGCTTGGTTGGAAAATAAGTGGGCAAGTGAATTTCCATCCAAAAACTCTTCCCTTTCAACCACAGATTGTGGCTTGGTTTTATCTTTCTTGCCATGATGCTTATTTGACTTCTTAATCATACCAATCAAGACTTCTTTAGAAACTTTCTCATGTCATTTCTCTCAAAAAACCACTCAAAACTTTTACTTAGATCAATCTCTTCCACTGGTTCGTTTCCCATCCTTTGTGTAGCAATTTGCCCACAATACCCATCATAAACATTAACCATTTTGTAGGAGTTGTCGGGGTCGATATTGGTTAGAATAACCTCCTTAGTTTTGAAGTCTATCTTGATCCCAACAATTTTAAAGAAGAGAGTTCCCGATAGCAATGAGTATTTAATTTTTCCCTTCATCTCAACAATCATGTAGTCTGTGGAAACTATGCAATCTCCAATCCTCGAGGGATAGTCTTCAAGCTTTCCCATAGGTTGCTTAATCAAAGAAGCACCAAAAGAAATATGAGATGTTGGCTTTATCAAGTCTTTGATGATATACTTCCTAATCACGTCAATAGAAATCACATTCACGCTCGCTCTGGTGTCCTCCAAAGATTCTTCTTCGTGTATCTTTTCTAGCAAACATGAGACCATAAACTTCTTGGGTTCTTGAGTTTAAGAAGATTCTTGTATTCTTTGTTGAGAGGCAATATACCATTTTTTCTCAATATCTTCTCATGCCTTCACTCTCTTGACAACAAGATCCTTAAGAAAATTTTCCAACTTTGGATTTTCTTTTGTAATCTCCAATAATTTAGGATCAAAAGGAGATGGATGATCTTTATATATAATACTTATTGTAGATTTTTTCAAGGAATTACTTCTTGAATCTTCTGGGAAAAGGGAGTGGAGACACATATGGTGGCACTTCTAAGTTGAGATTCACCTTTGTAGTTGTGTCCTCATTCGTGTGATCTCTTCCATTCCCCATGAGTTCTTCTTCTTTATGTGAAGGTCCATCACCAACTTTAGAGCTTCCTTTTACTTCTTAACTACAAGCTACAATCAAGATTTTCTCACACAAGTTTCCTCAACAAGCTTACCATCCAAAACCCCTTCTCCATGCCTTTTGATACAATCCTCTCTAACTTCATGATAAAATAGCTCTTGAAGTTCCATTTTAGACATATCAACTTTAAACAAAAAGTATTTCTTCTCATATCATTCGTCTTCTTCAATGATATTACAATAATCATTTGGATAAGAATCATGGTTTTCCATGAAGTATTCTTGCTCATGACTCTTACAGGAGGACATCCTTTGTGCTATCTTCTTTTCAAGTTCCATGGCACATAATCTAAGACTTTCAAACTTCATGTTTAGCTCATCAAGAACAACTTCCACCTTGTTGTTTACTTCCTCCATGTCGTTGTTTAATTAATTAGCCGCTCAATTTTGCCCTTCCATGATTTGTTTGATCAAAATTCTTGTCTCATCATCCAAAGATGGTGGATTAGATGAACTTCCTCGATTTCGGAAGCTTGATCCTTTATTATTCTAGTGCTCCATTTGTGGGAAGTCTCTTTTATTTTGGAATTGATGACTAACCACATAGCCTTGATGTTGTGGATTGAAAAAGAAAAAGTCATCTTGGTTTGAAGAGTCGTAGCTCGAAATTAGCTGAAACCACCACCAATACGAAATAAAATCAATTTCCTATCTTGTACCAGAAGATGGGGTTTATCCAAGCAGTGGAAGGCACCCATATGATCCAATCTTTAGGCTGTTAGGGTTAGTTTTGCACTTCTTTCCTTCCAACTGCATCCAAGAGCATTTCCTTCATGATACTCTAAGTTTATGCTTTTTGCATTGCTCCATCATCTCCATTTAGGTTCAAATCCTTGAAGTTATGTAAAAATATACAATGCAAATGCAAAACTACAACCTAAAACTAACATACTAAAATGATGCAATTAGACACTAAATGACTTACTTTCATTCTAATTGCAATTAAAAAATACATGTAAAAAATGCTTACAAAACATGTGAAATATGAACATATCATATATAATATTTACAAAATGTTTGCTAACTACATGAACAATTACGTAATATTTTTATAAAACATTTCAAGTTTTAAAATATTTCAACAACATTACTATGTATATGTTTCACATGGTGAAATATACTTAAGTTAAAAAAAAGCTATACCAAAAATTATAATTTTGGGTTGAATTGACTAAATCAATTATTTACAAAGCATAATCGAACTTAACAAAATTTAAATTTACCCGATATTAACACCTAGGCCTACCAAAATAGTATTTATACTAGTTCAAATAAAATAATGTTGGTTATATTTTATTATCAAATCAAGTTTTAGGTTCAGATTTAAAGTTCAAAAAAATTGTTTTCATCCAAGAATATTAGTTTTAGTGAATTAAATCCAAATATGTAGTTTCTACATAATTTTTTGTGCTTCCTATATGTTATCCACATATCATCATATGAACATATAAACGGTGATATTACTGACATATATGAAACTTAAAATGTTTTCTTTTTTTACAACCAGGAACTTCAAGATTTGTAGGCCCCTAACAGTCCAATGCGGGGTCAAACCAGATAAGACACTCGCATCTGAAAGATAAACTTGTATTACAATCTCTATTTAAATATAATCAAAAAATATATATTTATGGTTATATAAAAATAAATAAATATATATATACTTACATATAATTATATATAGAAAATAGAAAATCGAGTTTAACTAGTGAGGCCAAGTTGAACCATGACTTAGAATTCACATCCACTTCTATTTTCGGTCCAGCTTTTAAAACATTGACTATATTTCTAATTTGTAAGTAAAAAACATTCTTTTCAAAATTTTAATGCTACGACTCTCAAATTTTTGTTGTTGTTTATGCTTTATGAAAAAGCTCATATGCCATTATGGTGGTTTGTATTATTGCGCACCTGGCACGCGGTTTCGGATCAATAATTTTCGAGAGAAAGCATAAGCGAAATCAATGATGAAGAATTTCAATTGAGATCTCCGGGCACCTTCCTTGTTTTAAATTAAAAAAAATAATTCTCGTATTTATGAATTATTCTTTGAACAAAAAAGACTTTATGATTTATCCTTGAAATTAAAATCAACTCGCTGTCTTCATTTACAATATTTTTACAGTTTACTGCGTCTCCATACTCTTGTTGTAATATAAAGAAAAAAAGTATAGAAAGGTCCATATCGTATTTTGGCTGGTGCACCGACACTTTTACTCCTCGTGCGAAACCATACACTTTTTTATTATTATTTTGTTATGATCAACGATTTATATACTGCAAAAATAACACTCCAAGATAATAGAGCAAAATAATCTAAGATAATTTATGATATAAATGTGAAAATTTTAGGTGAAAAAAGCATAGATGGGTAACATAATTATGCCTAATCTATCAGTTGGGTTATATTTTGAAAACTAACATTAATAAATAAAAAAGAGGCTTATGCAACGTAGGTTCTTAACATTGTATAACCTGGCGAATCTACTGACACACACGCAATGCCATTCACTACGTTCATATAAAGAAAATCTTTTATGCAAATTAAAGCAAAGGAACAAATTATAAAGAAACCTTTATTTAGAAAAAATAAAATAAATAAAAAGAAACCAAAAAAGTTGCAACTTGTCGATCAATCATTTTTTTGTTCAAAACTTGTCGATCTATCTATATAATGGAAAAAGGACAACAATGGCTGGCTCCCATCAACTTATAAAATCACTCTCTCTCTCTCTTTCATCTTCCTCTGTTTCAATTTCATAAACAAACTCTATCTAAGCAAACTCTATCTAAGCAAAGAAGCATTGGAGGACTCCATTTTCTTAAGGTAAAAGCTTGATTCTTGTGAAGTCCTTTTTATTTGGAATGTATTGTATCCTTTCTACGACTTTGCAATTTGATCTGTTCTCATAAGGTTACCGTTTCTTGCAATTAGTTACGGCTATATGTATAAAGATATATTTGGTTTCAGTCTTGATCCCTAAATTACTCATTATAGGCTTCAAAGAGCCTCTAAATTAAACAAAATGTCTTGTCATTTATGTTAATGGCATCGAAGGTTATTTAGGGAATTGATGTGCTTCGAGATAACTCTCTGTGTGCGTCCAACGTGTTGAAATCTTAAGAATATGACTTTCTATAAACTAAGTTGGAACACTGTGAAAGACAATACGATGTGAATGAGTATTTTTGATATCTCAGAAAATCAACAAACCTTAATAGGTTTAGGAGTTCTCATATATTTTGGTTTTGAATGGTGACTACGAAAATTCAACTATTTTAACGGTGACTAAGGAAAAAATAAAGAATATTACGTTTTCCTTCATTTTTCAAAAGTTATACTATGTATCATTTTTACCCGATTCTTTTTTATTTCTTTTCTGAAAAAATTACAAAACAAAATATTCTTTTCTTAAATTTGAAGAGAACGATAAGAAACACAGATTTTTCATTTTTCTTTTTCTTTTATTCTTTTCATCTCTATTGTTCTTCGAGTCGCAACTAGATAGAACATATTTAAAACAAAATCCTAAAAGATATAATACTCAAGGATATCCAAACCAGCTAATATAGCTAAAACAACACAATTAAATTAAAGTTAACTAAACTACTATATTAAAAACAAATAGAAAGTATCATATAAAAACTTTTGACCTAAATGTATGTATATTGTAAGTAAATTAAAATAAAACAGATCTGGATCCAGTTTGAATATTATGACATTTAGGTCAAATACAGAAGTTTTTCCAAAACAATTTAATCATAATTCGGATCTCGTGCGTTTTGCTCAATCCGAAATAAGCTAACAGTAATCAACATCTTCTGTCACCAATTGTTTATCACTAAACATCATGATAAAAGGTATTTGTAAAAACTTTGTAATAATAATACTCCTCTGTTTTATATTAGTCGATATTTAAATTTTATGCATATAGATTAAAAATTCACTAATTTTTTTTATTTAATATACCTCTTTTTCGCATTAAAAAAATCATTAACTAAAGTTAATGCAACCAATATAAAATTACAATGGATAATACAAAAGTTACAAAAACTAAATGATATTAAATTTTTTATATAGAAACATAAAAATCTTATATCTTTGATTCATTATTTTAAATATTTAATTTATTTTTAAAAATATAATATAAATAAATATATATTAAAATAAAGTAAATTGAAAAAGATAAATTAAAATTACTCAATAAAAAATCATGTTTTTGACATAACATTTATTTATGTTTAAATAAATTTTGAAAATTTTTTAACTCAAAAAATCATATAAATTATAAAAGTTTTATATCTTCTACCCTTCCGTAACTATACATAAATAAATTTAATAATTATGAATCTAAATTTGCAGTCATAAGTAAAAATTTAGAATTTAGTATTTTATGTTTTAGCAGAGTCAAATGTCAAAATTCGTAAAGTATAACAATCTTATGCAAAAAATGTCAAATGGAGTAATTTAGTATATAAAATTATATTTTTAGTGGGGTTGAATATTAAAATCCGGAAAATATTTTTATTTTACACAGACGTGCCAAACGGAGCATGTGTTCCCTTATTTTAAAACTCATATAACAAAGTGTACTGACTAAAAACATGATTAAAATTCTAAATATCGTAATTTTAAGGTATTAAATAATTTTTTATCTATAATGTCTAATAAATTTTACGTTTATAAAATAAGTTTATATTATCATATTATTAAATCCAGAAATGTTTACCAAATTTTAGTGTCGTATATAATGCGGATCAACTAACTAGTATCATTTAAAGTAGAACAAAAAATACTCCTAAAATATATTCTTAAAACATTACTTAAAAAGTTGAGGAAATTTCTCTCATGAATGCTAGTGCTTTAACCATTTCTAAATTTAAATATCGGAGAGTTTGTAGAATTCAGGAGATAAATTTTCCGATGCATCTCTTTATATACTAGATATTTGTCTGATCATACGGGAATATTGGATTGCGAGAGTCCTCTCTCGTCATGCTCATGATCGTTTTATTCATAGATCTAGTGTTTCGATACTTTCAATACAAGCAAGTCTCATGCAAAATATGGGTTTTGTACCCAACCAAACAAAATAATCAAAATCTTAGACCTTTAAATATAAAAGAAAATTAATAAAAATGTGGGATCCAACGCAAATGCACACTTGGCATTGTTTTATAGCGGGCATGAGCGCAAATACGAAATTTTAAAACTACAAAAACTTTAGAGTTTTAAACGTGACAACAATGTTATTTTGTTTGGCAAGAAGCATCTATTGTTTTTCTACACTAACGACCGATAATTATCCTAGTTTAACATTGTCTTTGTTTTTAATAATTTTAAGTTTTCATGTCTATTGTCCTCCTAGTAAGTCAAACATATGTGTTGTTTTGTTTTCTCTTGTAAAATCGGCCGTCTGTGTTGATTTTTTCTTTGAGAAATTTCTTTTTTTTTTCCATCTAAAGATTTTAATTAAACTTAAGCATGAGATCATACAAAGCCGGCAAAGGAACATACGCCTTTCCGGAGCCAAAAACCGGCGGGTTTGAAGTATACCCCCAGAGCCATAACTTGAAACGGTTAAAAAAAGTAAACAACATAACCACATGTTAAATACACAAAAGGGATGAACTAAAAGGATCTATTAAAAGATAAATACTATCTAGGAAGAAAGCGGATACGATCAGAGGAGAATTGGAGTTGAGCTGCTCGAGCCAAAACTATTGAGAAATCCAAACGCATCGAACTCATTATATTGCTCAC